>LR753447.1:474849-502422 GCA_902729485.2 Mus minutoides
GTTACTTTTCAATTATAAATTTCAATGACTTCCTTTGAAAATATCTCCTAATATCTTTCATTTATTTTAAATAGCCTTCACCATTTTTATTATGTGATTATTCGAGTTTTCACTAGGATCACTTTATAAAGGCTTTTAGAATCTCTCCTTTTTCTAACTTTAATATCAACCAATAACAACATATTTTACAATTTCACACCTGTCTTTTTAGTGCAAGTTTAGAACACAATAAATATCTTATTTTGTCTTTTTTCTACAAATATTCTACAAATATTCAATTTATTGAGGTTTTCTTACATTTAAAAGCTTTCCAATAAAAATTAAAGTACTTTATGTTTCATACAAATCTACATATTTATTAGTGTATTTTTTTGTATTGAAAAAGGTGTGTGTTACTAAGTAAACTTATTTCTATTTATTTAGTGTTTTACTTCACAAAATTATAGTTTTCAAAGGAGAACTAATGTATCAAAATAATTTTGGATTTTATAGGGTAAGACTACCCAAGAGCCTGGTGTGTTGGTGCACGCCTTTAATCCCAGCACTTTGGAGGAACAGGCAAGTGGATTTTTGAGTTCTAGACCAGCCTGGTCTACAAAGTGAGTTCCAGGACAGCCAGGACTATACAGAGAAACCCTGTCTCAAAAAAACAAAACAAAACAAAACAACAAACAAAATAACACAAAAATCTACCCAAGAATGCTAATTTTACACCTAAAATCTAAAAACTGTTTAAAAAGTTCCCAGAATACTAAGTGTTATTTAAGCAGAATTCAAACAGCTTGAAGATCCCATAAATGATGTAATGAAGAGGTGAGTTAAATCACAATACAGTTCTATACCATACAACCAACTTTCTTTTAGCATTTCTCTTCAATCCTTTTCCTTATACTATAAAAATTATATATTAAAAACAGTAAATCTTTTTAACTGGTTCTAAATTTCACCTCTTTCATCTTATGTTTCTGGGTTGTTTGTTTGTTTGTTTGTTTGTTTGGCAAGGGTTCATCATCTTGATCTTTCCATTTCATTGTCTTTATACAAACTAAAGCCTACCTGAATATCTTAATTTTTCGCATCTGTGCTCATTTCAAATCATATAATGAATGTATAGGATAAAACTAGTACATATGTAAAGAGATGTTTCTGAGAATTCATTATCAACATCAAAATTCTAACACAGGAAATATACTTGTTTGATTCATACATAATTGTTTTATATTTACCTCTAAAATCTTTATATTTACTTAATGTTACTACTGAGACTTTGAGAAATTCTTTAACATACTGTGCTGAAAGTTTATTATTTCTGGTCAAAAGGTATGTGAAGTAAAATATTACATTGTATGATATAAAAACTTTGAACAGCCAATTTAAATTGCCCAATATGTGTAGAATGGTTAACACATAAGATGACTGGCAAAGGTAGTTTATATAATTAGACCAATTAACAAAATCACAAATTGTATCATAAAGTATTTTATTTTACTTTCAATTTGACTACATATAATAAGTTCTTAAATGACAGAAATAGTCTTAATTATTTCTGACTTTAGTGTAGCCCTGTAGGAGAACAAGCAGAGGTACATGATATAGTTTTTCATTTTCATCAAGTAAAATACTTTGTCATTCAGTATTTTTATTTAGCTGCGAATGTAATCTCATCTGAAAGCAAATTAGTTCTTTTATTGTTCCATAGTTTTCCAGAAGCATATGCCACATTTGATAAAAATATGTTTTGTTTGCTTTTCATGTAGAGAATTATCATGAGTGAGTAATTGGAAAAGTAGAAATGAAAAAAAAAATATATAAAGCAATTTTCAGGCATATTCCTTCAGCAAAATATGTATAAAAATGGAGATTCTGGAACTGTAATCCATGTGTAGTGTCTCAGGCAAATATAATCAGACAAATAAAAGAGTCCTCTACATGTTGGAACAGTGAGATTACAGGAGTCATAACACAGCCCTTGGCTAAAAATAATTTGTAATCTATCTAAAATTACATTTTGTGCCTCCACTATCCTCAAAATGTTGTTATATATCTGCTCATTAAATTTTATGTGATATATTGGTTTTAAAAATAGCAATGCCTTCAGTTAAATATTTTTGGAACTTCAAGGATAATTTTACTAAAGGTGAAAAAATAAAACAAGTAAGACATGAAACCCATAAATCTTGAAACTTTCTTAAATGAGAAAAATTAGACAAAAGAAGGGAAAAAAAATCTTTGAGAGAAATCAGCATAAAGGTAAGCCACATGGTGGCAGGCAATGTCATAGCAATGAGATAACTTATTTTCAAAGTTGTCCACTGGATAGGATTAATGTCTGAGATGTAGTTTTCTCTTGTACACTCATGTATGGCTTCCAGATAAGGATGCATTATTTAGAAGAAGGTAAGAAACCAGGACATCTTTCTGGCAGTCTTATCCAGATAAATTAGGCCATGTCTAGAACTGGTATTTTGTTGATGTGTGCCCTGGTTTGCTTCAACTTATATCTGCCTTTGCTACTCTTGGCCTTCTGAGGACAAAACCCTGCAGTTAGAGATGAACCAATCCAGTTTATTGGACACAAGTATGAGAATTCTGTGTGGTGGTTGGGGAACAGCTCCAGCATGATTATCTATAACAGTGTCAACCTTCCTAATGCTGTGACCCTTTACTACAGTTCCTCATTTGTCATGACCCCCAACCACATAATTATTTTTACTGCTTCTTTATAATTATACATTTGTTAATCTTATGACTCATTATGTAAATGTCTGTGTTTTCTGATGGTCTTAGGTGACCCCTATAGAATTCATTTGACTCCTCCAAAAGTCTCAACTTATAGGTTGAGAACTGAAGATCTAGAAGATTACAAAGTTCAATGGTGACTTTTTTTTTTTTTTGTATAACTCCCAGTTGTTGGAAGGATAGGATGTCATTGACTAAAGGCTGAAAAGACATGTGAGGAAAAAGCAAGGCCATGGATATCAGCCCTAAGCAGGGAACTGGAACAAGGCAGAACAGAGGATAATACTTATAAAATACTTAAATAAAAGTCTATTAGAATCTCTCAATGGTCTCAGAACAGCAGCCATCTTTTCGGTACCTTATCATTTCCTTTCAACTCTGATATTGGTCAAAGGTCCGTTGTAGTTATTAGAGTGTCTAAAATCAAAGTATAGGGTTCTTTAAATATTTGTCTTTTTGATAGAGACAAAGGAGATTGTAAGAACAAGAAAAAAAAGAAGGAAAAGAGTGAGAGGGAGAGATGGAAGAATGGACAAAAAAGAGAGGAATCAAGAAAGAATATAAACATAAGGTTAATTCTTACATTAAAACAATAATATGATTCACAGGTTGGTAAGTGAATGATTTCTTTTATTCTTCCAATAGCATGTAGAACCTTCCATTACTATAAAGCTTACTTCAACTGAAAATTTCACATTCAATTAGTCATAGTGAGATGATGTGCTTTCTGGGTACTTTCATTAGCATATTTCATTAGTAAGTAATTGGTAACCTAGGATATAACAATTGAATATTTAATTGTTTAACATAAGTAAGAAGTAACAGGATGTCTGTTATGTACGACTTGAGCTGGTTTTGCTTCACATTGTCATCTGGAGTCCAGCTACTTGGCTGTGTGGTTTACAATCTCTGTGGATTGTTTTTCACTCAGCCAGTCTAAGAACTCACCATCTGTGCCATATGGCAGTCATTGAGTAGGTGAAACTGGGAAATGAAACCCATAGGGAACACTCTAAAGAAACAGGAAATTGAACACATTACTTTCTACCTATAATCTTTGTCAGAGTCAAGTCATATATGGATTGTTCCTGGAGAACATCATCTGTATTCTGACTATGCGTACACATCATTATATGCAAGCATCACTGTAAGAGTGTAATATCAAACATATATTTATTGCAATAGATTGTGTAATTTTTAAAATGATGAAGTTAAGTAAAGCCAAAAAATACACTGATAAGAAAAATTGTTTTTCACTGAATGTTTGTAAATATGAGTTAATTAGATTTTGATATTATTTTGCACCTACATATAAATATGCACAGTGTACTATCTAATACAGTTCTGAGAAATGAATAACATTTCTTTGATTAGACTGTATATTAACATAAAAATATTGTGCAGCTATTATAAGGGTCTTGGAATTCGATAAAAATATAATTTTAATGTGAAATTTAACTTGAAATTAAAGTACTGTTATGTTTCAAGCATTAACTAAGTAATTGTAATAAATTCTATTTCAAGGTCTCCAGTTTTTTCTGGTCTCAATGTCCGCAGCAGTTTTGGATGCCAGGGACTTCAGACAGAGGTGAGATGACAATGTGGATAAGTTGATTCTCTCCTGCTACCATGTCAGTTCCAAAAACTAAACCAAGGTCATTAAGATTGATAGCAATATCTTTCCCCATGGAGCCATTTCACAGGTTCTAATGAGACGTTTTTCACGGTGAAGTAAAGTAACCTAAGTGTGAGCAGTCTAGCATGCTCGATAATCTTCATCTTTTATTTATTCTTCTCTCATACACCACATCCTCTCCTCAAGCCTCCACTCCCTTCCCTCCACACAGTACCTTCCTCTGGCACCTCTACTCTTCTTCAATCCACATCTGCTCCATTTCCCTTCAGAAAGCAGTAAGCATCTTATTGATATCAACCAAGCACAGCATGACGGAGGTCTTACAAGCAGGCAAAAGAATGAGAGATATGCCTACTGCCACTGTTTAAACAAACAAACAAACAAACACACAAACAAAAACAAAACAAATAAACAAAAAACCCTCAATGTAAAATCTTTCATTGTTTTCTTATGCTTCAAAAGTGAAGAACATGTTCTATAGTTTTAAACTATAAGGAAAGAGTGAGATATTTGCCAAAGCGCAAGTCTCATCAAGCATAGCACAGTATAGCATAGTTTGAGGGAGAAAAAAATACCTTTTACTATGAAGTTACTATTAGTTTACTTTCTATTAGAAAGAACAGACATAATTTCATTAGTGAGCAAAATATAAAATGAGATTTAAAATTGTGGACACTAGGATCCTAGCCTTGCTACATAAAACTTTACGACTTTCATGACTTTCCATGGGCACTTTCCTTTTCAATAAAATGAGAATACCATATTATTTATTTCATAAACATCTTGAGGGTAAAATTGAATTGATGTTTTTAAAAACTCTAATGATCATAATCAATGCTGTGATAAATGTGTACTTTTAGAATGAAAGAATGATAACCTATTATTTGAGAAGCTTCCTCGGCAATCCAGGTAAGAGGAAATTATACCCCAGGACTCCTATTCACCTGAATTCTCTGAAACTATTTCAGAAACTTGCTCCTTATCTCTAAATAACCAGATTGCATGAGTGAAGCCTGTGTGTCACATAATAAGATACACATTGATAAAGATCCTGGATTCACAAAAACTTTGATGATCAAAGATTTGCTCTGCTTTTCTCCAAACCAGAATTTGTTATTCCATCTGCCCTCTAGAAATAACATTGTCCAAAACACTTGCCCACAGTGTAGATCTATGTACAGTTACCATTTGTTGCAAAAGTTAACAGAGTAAAAGTTTCATGCAGGAGTAAGACAGTAAGTTGAGAAGTTATTTTAGCTAGTTAATGACTTCTTAAATAAAGCCAACAAAGTGGTTAATATTTATTCTTCTTATTATTTTCTTTGGCAGCTAAAAAACCCATACCTAGCCTGAAAAATGGTAATAACTCTGAATAATTTTATCAAATGATATAAAATTTTTCCATTATTACTTTTTAAAGACATTTTTATTAGATATTTTCTTCATTTACCTTTCGAATGCTATCGCCAAAGCCCCCTCTATCTTCCCCCTGCCTGCACCCTATGCCAGAAAGATTTTGCTGACAGGACCCTGACTTAACTCTCTCTTGTGAGGCTATGCCAATGCCTGGTAAAAACAGAAGTGGATGCTCACAGTTATCTATTGGATGGAACACATGACCCGCAACGGAGACCAGAGAAAGTACTCAAGGAACTGAAGGAGTTTGCCAACCTTTAGGGGGAACAATAATATGAACTAACCAGTACCCCCCAGAGCTGTGTCTCTAGTTGCATATGTAGCAGAGGATGGCCTAGTCTGCCATCACTGGGAGGAGAGGCCATTATTACTTTCTTAATATTTTTCTATTAATATTTGTTTTTTAATGATATGAACTACAAATTGAACAAAATCCATCTCCAGGAATATTACTTTAAATCCTATTTGATGATAAATAAAGATTAGGCATGCTATATTAAAATATTACATATGTATAATATGCATGAGTAAATATGAATACATAATTATATATGTATGTAAACTTCCATGTGTTTATACATGCATATGCTATATTTTGATATTATTATCCTCAAGCTACTAATTTGATTCCACTTGGAATTCTTCCATAGGTGAATGACATCTTATAAAGGAATCTACACTCTCATTAGAGAAATAAAACTACTTAGTAACATTTTGAAATCAGATTTCAAAGAAGGTACCTCACCTTAATTTTGAAAAGAATAAAGACGTGACTTTTCTTTGTCTTCTTGTAATGAAATATCTTATAATAACCACAACTTTTATTTTCATAATGGAGCCAAGAGAGCTAGCTGCCTCTATCAGGTTACCAAAGGTCTGAAAAGCATTGTGCTTTCGAAATCCGGGATAAAAGTATTTTTTTTTCTCTGTATTTTCAGAGTTATAATGTCATTTTAAAGATTGTAAGTAGGAAATATATTAGAATTCAGCAAGTAAGCAAGATAGTACTTTTTCCATGGCTGTCTGACAGGTCAAGACATGAATAAGGCTGAACAATCACAGAGAGGCAGGGAAAGTTGGTTATTTTAACATCCTCTGTAATCCCAGGTGTCTTCCCTCCAAAGTGACTCCAAAATGCCTTGAACTTTTTGAAATACTTTCCTAAGCAGCGCTAATTGCTTTACATGTGTCTATTATAAATTAGTTTACTATCCAAAGCAATATTATCCACTAAAGTATAAAATCACAGTAACTCTCATATAATGCATTTAAAAATATATGAAACAGATAGTTTTAGAACTGTTAAATTACCTTTGCAACATTTAGTGTCAAAATATTTCATATGTTAAAACATGTTTTATCTTGTATTTCATATTTTAGTAATGTTTGGATTTAGCTGTTAAATTATTACTTTCAATTATCTTATTTCAGAATAATTTTCACAACAATAAGCTCATTATTTATTGAAAACAACTGAATGCTATTCCTTCTATTTGAATTATAATATCGTTATGTAATAAGAAAAAATTAAACAACTTAAGTGATAAAAATGACACCTAATAAATTTAATGTTTTCATAATAGGTAAGAATATTCAACCAGTGTAGCCAAATGTCGGTTTCTATAAAATCTTACCTTATTAGTTTTATAATGAAGTGTACATTTAGTTCTTAGTATTTGAAAACAATCTCTTTATTAATATTTACCTTATACATATTTGTACTCTTAAGAAGTTCTTTTGATCACCATTAAGGAAATGTTTTTAATAACAAGATTCCATTAAAGAACTGGAATTTAGCAATTAACCATTTTAAGATATCACTTACATAAAAATAATGCATCTAGGATGTGAATAGGTAATAATTAATTTCAGTTTTCTTTGTACTCATGAAAAAACTTTTTCTTCGCAGAAATGTTACATGACTAAAGTCAATAACAATTTTATAAAAATAATGCTCCTGTCTAAAGGAAATATGGAAACAAAGAGTGGAACAGAGACTGAAGGAAAGGCCATCCAGAGACTGCCCCACCTGAGGATCCATCCCATATATAGTCACCAAACCCAGACACTATTGTGGATACCAAGAAGTGCTTGCTGACAGGAACCTGTTATAGCTGTCTTCTGAACCTTCCAAATACCTACATAGACACTCAATGCCCGCCACTGGACTAAGCACAAGGACCCCAATGGAGGAACTAGAGAAAGGACTGAAGGAGCTGAAGGGGTTTGCAACCACACAGGAAGAAAAACAATATCAACCAATCAGACCCCCCAGAATTCCCAGGAACTAAACCACCAATCAAAGAGTTCACAAGGAGGGAACCATGGTTGCATCTGCATATGTAGAGGATAGCCTTTTAGGACATCAATGGGAGAAGAGCATTTTGGTTCTATGAAGATGCTAAGCCCCAATGTAGGGGAATTCCAAGGCAGTGAGGTGGGAGTGCCTAAGTAGGTGGGGAAGCACCCTCATAGAAGCAGTGGGGGGATACTATCAGGGGCTTACAGAGGGGAAACTGGGAAAGAAGTTAACATTTGAAATGTTGATACATAAAATATCCAATAAAATAAAAAAATAATTTCTAATATGTTATAAGTAGGTTTCTTTATAATTTACACAGTGATAAAAGATCACCTTTTCAGCTTTTTGACTACTTCATCTAGAATGAGGTTAATTTCTCTTTCAGTTCTCTAAGTGTACTCAGTTCTGTACCACAAAGAGCTTTCTTTGTGAAATTTAAGGGTCCCATTCTAGATAGATAGTGCATATACCTAATATCTCAAGATTGCTTTGACAATTTTCAGTTAAAACCACTGAACTGCAATGAATGTCTTCCTAATTAAAATTTAGACTTTATTTTTATTTGAGGATACTTGAATTTTGACATCCCATCTGCACACACCAAAACCGGAAACTATTGCTGACGCCAAAAGCATTTGCTGACAGGAGCCTGATATAACTGTCTCCTGAGAGCCTGACCAATACAGATGTGGATTTTCACAGCCAACCATCAGACAGAACACGGGGACCCGAATGGAGGAGTTAGGGCAAGGACTGAAGGAGCTGAAAAGGGTTGTAAGCCCATAGGAGGAACAACAATATCAACCATCCAGAACCCTGCAACTCTCAGGGACTCAATCACCATCCAAAGCATACACATGGAGAAATCCATGGTTCCATTGGCAGATGTAGCAGAGGATGGCCTTATCAATGAGAGGGGAGCCCCTTGGTCCTGTGGAGGCTTGATGACCTAGCATAGAGGAATGCTAGGATACCGAGACAGGAGTGAGTGAATAGGCAAGTAGGGGAGCATTCTCATAGAAGGAGGGAGGAATGGGATAGGCTGTTTGTGGAGAAGAAACTGGGAAGACAGATAACATCTGAAATTTAAATAAATAGAATAACCAATAAAAAATAGAAAATAAAATAAATGTTCAAGCTATGTAATTCCATTCATTCTCCTGTGCCTCTCTCCTATCTCTCGCCATACCTGACCCTGCCCCCTATTCCCCTAACTCTCCACTCACCCATTCATGTCCCACCCTCCCTCTGCCTCCCATGACAATTTTTTCCCTTCTAATTGGGATCCAAGCATCCTTACTTGGGTCTTTCTTTTTGCTTGACTTCTTAGGTCTCTGGGGTGTATTATGGGCATGCTGAACTTTTTAGCTAATATCCACTTATCGGTGACTGCATACCATGCATTTGATGGTATTTGAGCAGTGGTTGGCCCATTTTGAAACCCATCCCATGGAAGCCACCAAACCATCACACTATTAATGATGCTGTGGTGCTGGCAGACGAGAACCTAACATATCAACCCTCAGAGAGGCTCTACCGGCAGCTGACTGAGACAGATGTAGATATGCACAGGTGAACATTGTATGGAGGTCGGGGAATCCAGCGGGAGGATTGAAGGCCAATAAGGATATGACAACTAGACAGGAAGACCAACAATATCAAACAACCTGGAGCCCTGGAGGCTCCTGGAGACTGAGCCATCAACCAAAGAGCATACAAAGGCTGGTCTGAGTCCCCTAAAACATATCTAGTAGCCTTGCCTGCTACTCAGTAGGACAGGATGTGCGTAATCCTGCACTCTTAATGCTGAGTGTGGGAGGTTCCCAGAGGGTGTTTTTGTTTTTTGTTTTTCCTTTCAGAGTAGAAGGAGGTAGGGAAGCAACTTTTCTAGGGGGATCTAGGAAGAGGGAAACCTTTTATATGCTATTTATTTATTTATGTATTTATGTATTTATTTATTTATTTATTTATTTATTTGTAAAAGAAATGTTCAAAGTCATTCATCTTCAGGGATAAGCAAATCTAAATGACACTGAGATTCAACTTTATACCCATGAGAATAGGTAAGGTCAAAAATTCAAGTCCAGCTCATGCTGGTAAGGATATGAAGCACATGGGCAACTTGGTTTTCAAGTGGGTCCTCTAACAAGTAGAGCAGGGTGTACTTCACCTCAATCGCTGTTCCCTACCATTGAGTCCCCTTCCCCCTTCCTTTACTGCCTAATTGGGCCTCAATGGGAAAGGATGTGCCTAGGTCTGCTGGAACTAGATATCCCATTGTGGGGTGTTACCTAAGGGGACTCCTCTTCCCTGAGAAGAGGAAGGTTCCATAGAGGGAGACATTTGTAAGGGTAGTAGTGGAAAGTAAGGAGGGAGGAGGAGGTGACTGGAATGTAAGATGAATAAGAGTTATATGAAGGGGGAAAAAAAACACACAAAAAAGATAAGCAGCCATGTTATATGTATATGTAGGCAAGATTTGCGTGATCTTGCCCATAAGTCATAAGTGGCTCATGGACCAGATTTTGAGATGCACTCCTTAGCATCAAACAGGCAAAAAGAAAGAAAGAAAGAAAAAAAAAAAAGAAATGAAGAGGATATCTATGATCACATGATGCTACCGATTACACCACTTCCTGCTTTTATTACAAAACTGGCTTGATGATTTTCCAGGCTTTAATTCTTTATGTTTGTTAAAAACATGCCATTGTCTTTGGCTAGGTAATGGCTGTTGTTTGTTTGTTTATTTGTTTTTGTTTTTTTTTTCTTCTTATCAGTTTTACAGTTTAGTGTTAAGTACTGCAGAGAACAGTCTCTCTACTACCCATGAAGTTTCATCCTAAATATCTAAGAAATAATAAAATAAAATAAAATATAAAATAAAATGAGGTGTAGCTGTGGGTTGGGGAGGGAATACTCTCAGGGGCAAAGGGGTGTTTAGATAGAGAAGAACTCTTGGAAGGGGATTAAGAAGGAAGGGCAACATTTGAAATGTAAATAAATAAAACAATAGAAGAAGAAAAAGAAGAGGAGAGGAGGAGGAATAGGAGAAGGAGAAAGAAAGGAGGAAGAAGAAGAGGAGGAGGAGGAAAGACCTGAGTTAATGAATTCCTTAGAGAATTTGTAATTTGACCAGGCAGGTACTATCTTTCAAGGATCTCACAAAAAAATTGTTCTATGAAAAATTAAGAATTGCAAAGCTTTTTCAGGAGTTGAAGTATGGGTATTTATGGATGATTGAAAATTATGTACTATAACATCTAGCAATTGTAACTTTCTCTTCTTGGATGTTTGTAGCCTGATACTGCTAGCCTTCTATGGAAATTAGCTAGCCTCTGCTCCCGTGCCGTACATAGTAAACACACTGAGGTCTCGGTTGTGGTAGAATTACTTAGGGAAGCCCACTTAGCACATTTGCCAGGACCAAGCTGTGAGAGAAGTGGCAAACTCCCTTCTGTGGATAGCCATGTTCAAGGACTAATCTCTACAAGCCAGGATGTTTAGGATCCAAATCAATGGAGAGAAACTCATGCTTTTTGCACATGTAGAAAGTTTTGAGTCCAATACTATAAAATTTCATTACCTCAAGGATACAACAAGATTTAGACTTCTGCCCATTCTATCCACAGCAGATTAAAATTTATTATTAAAGAAGCCAGGCTTTGCCTTTATCATTTTCTCTTCATTCTTCTTGTGTACAATAGATCCCACCTGCAGATTCCCCTCCTCCCTACCCACCCCTCCTCCACATCCACTGCTCCTCTATTTCCCTTCAGAAAAGAACAAACCTCCCAAAGGAGACCTTTTCCATTTATTTAAGGTGGTGATAAACTTCTCAACAAATGAAAAATGGTAACTTGAAGATAATTTAATACAGAGGATATTTTCAAAAGCTATCAGATAGCCTGGACAAAATACAATTACTTTTTTGAATTACCGCCTGGAGAGGCCATGCATAATCATGAATGATGCAATAATTTGGGTTTATGATACCAACTGGAAATAAATAATGATGTCTCAAAAATATTTAAGGCCAGCGGATATTGACTTTTGTTCCTACATCTATTGTTCAGTGAATGAGATAAAATAGACTCTGAGATTTGTATAACTTTTGAAAATAATAAAAGTCATTTTATACAAAACCATCTGTGAGAAATAGAAATTGAGCACTAGAACTTGAACCAATAGAGTATATATTCTTGGATCCGTATATACACAAACACTTAAGTAATGGACTAATCAAACTTAGATAGAGGAATTTAAAGATAAACTGAGAACATGGTCTATAACACATCCCTGAAGCATTTTAGGAATTTGTCTTGTATATCATACTCTATAGAAAGTACCCCGATCTTCTAGAAGATATTCTGTGCCATGGATAAATGAACATTAATGTTCTAAGATTTAACAGCGAGAAGACATTATAAAGGATATCTGGCTATAAGCTGTGTGATATAAACTATGAGGCTTAGACGATACATGAAATTGTGTCTTAAACAACAATTAGGTTGGTTGTTTGGGGGACACATATACTTCCAGTGGTTTGTTGTCCAGTGTTAATACTTGTAGTTGAATGTAGATGGTAAAGATATTGAGTTCTGACCTAATACAAGTATTATTATGCTACAAGATAGATATAGATCATAAATTTAATTCCACAAATGGGATTGATCACAATAAATAAAAATAATTTAGAAAGCCATGTAATAGTCTGGCTCTATATAAAACTCAGTGCCCAAATGCTATACCAGTGTAATACCAGCACATAATTTACCTTCTCTTGTAGTTATGTGCTTTATCTTCTATATTAAGAACTACTATAATAAAGACAGCAAATTAAACTTTTAAGAAACACACTTAGTTAAAATGGCATTGCCCTGAGACAATGTCAGAAATTCTTTTATGTAATGATTTTTTTCATATACAGGGATGCAAGAGTATTGGCACACATGATTCTTTCCTGTGATTTTCCAGAATTTATCCTGCAAAATCTACAATGATCCAGATGAATGAGGTAGAACCTTGTGTGCTCAATCAACTATTGTCCCTATGCCAGGGTGATATTTTTGTGTTACTGCCAATTTTACAAGGTTTAGTTTTTCTGTGTGATGCCTATTAATTTAGATGAAAATGTTTTTCACCTCTACATAATTGTTTAGAGCCAAATTTCATTCTCTTGAAATACATTCCAATTTATAAGAGTAGTCTTGGATCAGATCATTATCCAATATTTCATCTGTTGTCACGATATGGAATTGGGCATCAGGTTCAACTCTGCAGTCAGCATCAGCACTGTCATCAGCACAGTCGAGCTTTTCGTTAGGCTATCTAAGGCAGTTCCCTCTATGACAAAATTAGAGAAAATCCTGTGAAAAAGGAGCAACTTATCTGTCAGTAGAAACTTTAGGAATTTAGTTGTTTAAAGCTGTTCTTTAAAAACTCTACCACATGGAAGAGAATAGTGTTTGCAAATTATGAATAATTAAAAACAGAAAACACAAATGGAGCTCATCATGGAAATGAAAACACATGAAAACACATGCTGTAGTGTTTTTATACAGTACTACATTGTACAGTCTATGAACTTGAGAGCATTTAATATAAATATGGATAACGTCATAGCTAACAGTGTCTCCTTAAACACATTTCTACTGAGTTCTTTAAATACTGAAAATCATTTTAAGGATTTACTGTAATTGTGTATGTGTGTGTGTGCATGTGTGTATATGTGCGTGTGTGCGTGTATGTGTGATTGTGTGTATATATGTGTGTATGTCTGTCTGTCTATGTGTGAAGATATGAGTTTATGCAGGTGTTTTATGGAAGGAAGTGGTGTAAATCCTCCTGGAGCTATAGTAACATGTGGTTGTGAACCACCCATTGTGGTTGGTAGGAGTAGAATGTGGTTCCTCTAGAAAGCAGATGTTTTTCACTATAAATCCATCTCTCTAGTTCTGAACATAGGCTGCTCTATTTTTTTTTTTGTCTGTTTGTTTTTTACAGGTGTGTTTCATTGATAGAGTAGATAACAATCCACATTAATATGATACTTCTGAAATTGAGACACTGGTTAATTCATAGTCACAATAAAATAAGGGAAAAAATAACTGTGGAGTATGGTGAAATCCTGTAGTTTAGCTATAGCCTATTGTTTATATAGTGACAAACTATTAAATGTGTATGCAACAATCTTAATATTCCATTAACTAGAAATGTGATTATATAGCTATGTCAGTATTTTTAGTTCCCACCCCTCATTGTTTTAGATATACATAAGAGTAACAACAATCACAAAGTAGTTTATGTCCATAAAGTATGCTTTCGAGCAATATCTTTGATATCAAGTACAAAACAGTCTGGTTTTTAACATATCACCATGCCTGCAATGATGGTGGTACCTCAGAATTCTTAACTAGACTTTCTACTTTATGTTAATATTATATTATTGGCAGCATTACTTGATACTCGTTTATGTCTAGCATACTATGACTTCACCATATTAAATAATTGATGACTTCTATTTCATTTCAATTAAGCAGAAGTAAAATACTTCACCAAAGTTATAGAGGATACTATTTATGCCAGTAGGAAAATTACATTTGTTCACTCCATTTCATGGTGCTTTTAAATTAGTTTTCTTTTCAGTCTATAGAGAATGCTTCTTTTTATTTTTATTATGATTTTAAAAATATTTATGGATAGGCTCATGGTCTTTGTACTGAGATATATTTGCACATGGGGTGTTATTCTGCTTTCTGTGAAATACTTCCATAAATCAATCTAGTTATTTCCATTTTTTAGAATTCTACATTTGAGTTTAATCATGACAGGTTTAAATACGTGAGAGAATTTATGCTCTTTGAGGAGTTAGTTCCTCCTTATAAAATGAAAAATGAAACAGAGCTAATGTCTCATGAGCCTGGTTGACAGGCAGAGATAATATACAAAAAATGTCAAGTAAGTATATCAACAATAACTCTGTGCATTACTGTGTTATTAATGTTCACAGGAAAGAAATGTAAATTATTATCAGAAAAAAAGGAAATCTTGTATTAAAGCAACAAAAATAATGTTATTATTTCACTGACATCTACAAAACTTTAAAACATGTTTGAATCATCCAATGAAATTTACTTTTATCAAAATTGGCTTTTCTTTGAAAATCAGGAATGGAGATAATTTCAAGGGTGTAATCAGTTCCAACAGGACATGAAATGTCATCATCCTATATGTAGTGTCCTAGCCCAGACAAAACCTATTTATTCTTGCTAGTCCTGCCATAGCAGAAATTCTCCACCCAGCACATTAACTCTGCCCTTGTTTTGATTGCTTAACCACTGGTGTCCTAATATTTCCGTGTCTGACTACTATGTTCATGCTTCCAAATGCATCACCCAATAAAATTGCAAGCACATCAGTTCTAAAAATGTTTATTTTAAAACTTCAAAAGGATGTCTTTTTAAAGGGATCATTTTCCATTATACCATGAGTGACCAAATGATAACACCCATAAATGATAAAGGGGTAGGATTTGAACAGGGAGCTACAAGAACTTTCTCACCTCGTAAGTGAGGATATTGATAGCACTAGAGTGAAGATTCACGAACCTGATTGTTAACAGAAGTAGACATAACTTGAGGCCTAATTCCACAATAAAGCATATTAAATGAAGCACCAGAAATAAACATAATGATTACCTCTGTTTTTGCTACTGATAAGAATAATTTTAAGATATTACACATAAGTTAAATTGAATGAACACAGTGTTAATATAATCAATGCAGCCTATGACAAAGAATCACTTTCATCAGAATTCTGAATGCATCATATAATTATAATTGAATCTAAGTATTTAAAACAGTAAATTCTGATAAATATTTACCCAACACTTCCCAGATCTGTTCTACCTCCCTACCCACCCAACTCTGGGTCCTTTCATTCTCTCTCTATTTAGGAAAAAAAAAAAACTGTTAGTCAAAGCAAAACAAAACAACAAAACAAGAACAAGAACAAAAAAAAAAGGCAAACAAACAAACTAGAATAGAAAGAAAGAAAGAAAGAAAGAAAGAAAGAAAGAAAGAAAGAAAAAACAAGAGAGAGAGAGAAAGAAAGAAAGAAAGAAAGAAAGAAAGAAAGAAAGAAAGAAAGAAAGAAAGAAAGAAAGAAAAGAAAGAGAAGGAAGGAAGGAAGGAAGGAAGGAAGGAAGGAAGGAAGGAAGGAAGGAAGGAAGGAAAGTTCAACACTCATGTGTATGTGTTGCCTGTGCCATGAGAATTCTTAAAATTATCACTCTGCAATCTGACTCCCTATACAGAGAGATGTTTCTGTAATTGTTCCAGTGTAGTTCTAGTATAAATTTTACAGGATAGAAGAGAGTGGAATGGTATATCCATAATTGTTGTAGAAAAAAATTTACATTTACCAAACAATAATACTACATTTGAAATTTTTAATTTCAAGACTTAAGCCTTCCTAGTATAATATAAAAGTCAATATATTGCATATTATTCATAAGTAATTCCAGCTAGAGTTATTTATTTTGACTGAAATGATAGCAAGGCTAACAGGAAGACAAGAAGATACAGATTATAAAATAAGGGAAAACTAAATTCATGGCTAATATATTTTCCTGTGGGCTAGAAATTGGTCACATAGAATTTTTTGACATAAAGAATTGGCTAAGAAACTGTACTAGTGAGTCTAATTTTTATTAAGATATAATTTTGATATGAATAATACAAATAATGAAGATTTAAGCTTTGATGGCTATTCCTTGTTTTCAACTTGACTATATGTAGATTGCCCAAACCTCTAACAAGTACACACACATGGAAGAACCTTCTTTTAAGCTTAAGTAAATTATTTGAACTGGGAAGTTTAATTTCTAATATAGAACTTTGACTCAGAAGGATAGCTTTTAATTAATACCCTTCAAGGTGGGGATATATAACTTTAATCTGGACCATACTGTCTGCAGGAAGCTTACCTAAAGACACGGAAAAGAAGTTTGCTTTATCTCCTGCTTCTTGTTCTCTCAATCTCTATCTCAATAGCAGGTCCATTCGTTTACTGACATTAACACCTGCTTTTTTATATACTGAAGATCAGGTGAGACATCCAACATCACAGACTAAACAAGGACAGAACTCTTAGTCCTATTGGTTATGAGCAGCCATTGTCAGATTTCATTCTCTCTCTCTCTCTCTCTCTCTCTCTCTCTCTCTCTCTCTTTCTCCCTCTGTCTCTCTCTCTTCATATAATTTCATATATCTTCATTTTAAATTTATTTGCTTTTCTAGAGAAGCTAGATTAATACAACATAAATAATTAAAATTATGATTTAACATAAAACAAAATATTAGTTTTAGTCTTTTATAACTGACTACATAGTTACAAATAAGATCTCTTCAAAGAAAATATATTTCATATTTTCACTATGAAAATAAGAGATTAATAAATAGCATTAAGGCAGCAATGAAACCATAACAACAAGTGTCAAGATGTCAAAAGTAGACAGATAGGGCAAAATGTTTACAAAATTTTTTTTAATTTTTTTTATTAGATCTTTTCTTAATTTACATTTAAAATGGCAAAAGTAAAGTTACTTCCTAATAATTATTAATTAAAATTTTAGTGGTTTCATTAGTCCAAAGATAGAGTTTATATGAGTATATTATTAAAAACTTATGATTTCCAAGTCTTACAGTAGAGCATGACAAATAGGTAGGAATAAAACCACCACTCAATAAATCTAAACATCACAGTAAATTATAAAGTATTAATTCTATAATCTCATGGTTATACGACTATCTAACAGCTTTATATATGATTTATAAATATGATTTAAATTTTAAGTTGATTTCTCAGACATAAATGTATTTATTTTAGCATCATATTACTGAAAAGTATCAGTGAAACTATCATTTATATGAAGATTGTCATATATGCATTCTGTAAATTATTTGCTTACACTTAGACAGTGTTAGGTTGAAAAGGGAAATGGCACTATCAGAACCTCTAACATTAAAGTATGAAAGACTTCACCCTGCCAACATAAACTAAACAAAGAGCACAGCACCAAGCCAGAGAGTTGCACAGGAAGAAGCACCCAAGGGTGCATCCTTACACAAAGAAGCAGTTTCCTATGTAAGCCTGGGAATGGAAAATGTGTCCAATCCCAGTGAGGAGCGCAACTGGTTAGCCCATGTCAAATGGTCACCCATTAAAACACACATAGATGCAGCATTATGCAGACTCAATGGTTTGTATTAGGAATACATATATTCATACATTTATATATGATGTTTTCTCTGTGAATATATTTATATATGGATATATAATTACACATGCATATAATATACACATGCATATATGTATGTATATGTACACACACATTTACATGCAGAAATATTGATGAAGTAACAGTCCATGACTTTGAAGATCAGGGAGTGGCATATAGGAGAAAATGAAATGTGATTGCCTTAGTAAAGGAGAATAACCTTAAAACAGCTCCTAACAACAATAACTTCCAATAACATCCTGCCATACTCACAGATCAGTGCCTTGCTTTGCCATTGTCAGAGAGGCTTCCTCCCTGAGTACATAGGAACACAGGCAAGGTAAAAAGCCAGACGATGGGCACAGAGATAGTTTGCAACACTGAATGGTATATAAGATGTCTCTATTAAATCCCTCTCCTCAGGACTCAGGGAACCCTGCAGATGTGTATGAAGAATGATTATAAGAGCCAGTGGAGATGAAGGATATAAAAGCAAACAAATGAAACAATCTCTTTGAAAAGAGAGGAACTGTTGGCTCAGACAGACTGAGTCATTTTGCTTAGTACTGGATCAGCTCTGCGTCAGAGGGGCTCCTGTTAGTGAGAGTGAAGTAGACACAGGACTCTATCCCTAACTCAGGACACATCTTCAACTGATAATCGCAAAAGAAAAATTAGTTTTCTGCAATGGAGCCTCAATCGGAATACAAAACACACTTGGGGATGGTCAAGTCCAATTATAGGCTATCAATAGAAAAGGATTGCTATGGCATCCTTGGAGGTTCTTTGTCACAATGTTATGTCATGGCAATTTTATTTAACCTTACTTACTTATTGCATATATGTTATGACTTCTGGTTTTATCTTTTCATGTCATTCCTTGTCTGCAAATATAGCTGTCTTTGTCTCTATATGTGTTTCTTATGGGTTTTGATGTAAAAAAAATGAGTAAAACAGTAGTAGACATATTTTGAAGAAAAAAATGATCTGGGTAAATATGGTAAATAAGTAAAGTTAAGATCTGAATTCACATGAGATATACTAGATCTCTACCATCTAAAAACCAAAATGTTTTGAAGAGTCATAGAAAAAACCAAAACATGTGTCCCATTTCTAAAATAAAAGCCACAGTAAAAGTAAATACTTTGAAAAAATTAAAAAAAAAGTACAGGAGAAAATCTGAGTCAACTGCTACATAATGTTGTAAAATTATCTCCAGTCTAACCAACTAGAAAAAAATTCCTGATTCCAACTGTAATTCTTTTCTCCATAATGAAATTTGTACCTCTTAATAGAGACAAGACTAAATTGTCACCCCAAAGATAACTCTATTGATAGAACTCATGTTTGCTTCTTTCCTTTCAAATTACACACTCTATGCAATACTACATTTGCTATGTTTGGTAATACATTTTGAAATAAATAAAAGTTGATGATAGCATGAGTTTGTCTATGAAAACTGAACAAACACTCTGAGTAGCATGAAAAGCCCTGGTCCTGATTCATTGTTGTCTGCTGTTTCTGACGATGAGAATTTCATCATAGCTAATGAAAAATGCAACTGAATGAGAAGGATCCCAAGGATTAGTTGGTGAAGGCTATTTTGAGATCCACCTTCCTTAAATTTCCCTTTAAATTTACTCCTAGCCTTACTTTAACATGATGGATGGCATGTTTTGATTCTTTTCCAGTCCCCGAGTTTCAGCAGGAAGCTTGCTTGCATCTGGAATTTGTAATCCAGTGATGAATCCCAGAGTTTTCTGTGCATACATGTGGCATTTCAAAGGCTTTTCAAAGAGGCGAGAGGAAAGGGTCTGGGGACAGTTTCAGAGTGGCATAGGAATCGACATGTGAGGTACTGTCTTTGAAGAAACACATGGGGCTGTAGACGTCAGAGTTTGGTGCATGTGGTATATTTTACTTTAAGAGTCAACTTAATATACAAACAGGAACCTGGAAAGAATTAGAGCCCTGGAGTGTCTGAGTTACTAAGATGGAAAATAAAGTTGTCCATTATTTAAACATATACAGCAAAATCCATTATGATATTTAAAGCCAAGGAATGAATCAAAGAAAAGGATAAAGAGAAGAATAAATTCTGGAAAAGTATCTGAGCGGATATGCTTTTTAATTCCTCAGTCTTCTGCTAAAAATGTGCCTATAATCCTCAACAAAAACTTTTTTGTCTATAAACAAAATATAACATCATTTATTTTCTCAAGTGCCTACATTATTTCCTGATAGCTCTTTTTCCTGGGAAAATCTATATTAGAAGTTTGAGACCACTAGCCAATATTCTATCTCAAAAATCTACTATACATCTGTATCTCATTGTCTGCCCTAGTAATCATTGTTTCATGGCACAGCCATTACTGTCTCCAGGAGATTTCTTTAACAGAACCATTCAAGAACAGAGATATTATATCAATGCCCTGTGTCTTAAGTTGATAGTGTATCCTTTAACCACACCCTGAAAGAAGAGGTAGGCAAACATTTCCAATTTGAAGATCTACCTAGTCCACATACTTGTTGAGACAGTCAGTCTGGTGTAGTACTTGTGATGTGTGTGTGTGTGTGTGTGTGTGTGTGTGAGAGAGAGAGAGAGAGAGAGAGAGAGAGAGAGAGAGAGAGAGAGAGAGAGAGAGACTGGCAGGAGAAAGAAACAGAAAAATGGCTAGATAATTGGAAAACAGATCAGATGATTTATAGCTGACGGATGATAAGATAGGTAGATATGTCCCTGGTGATAGATATATTATGGATAGATGCAGGATTCAAGATAGACAGCAGACAGACTGACAGTTAGATCAACAAACATAGATGATACTTTTGTGGCAAAGAACACTGAAAGCAAGAAAATCTCATACAGAGATGCTAATGTATTATTATTATGTTGTCTCTGATTCTGAGGAGGTAATTATACCTGCAAGCCAGACGGCTCAGAGTGTCCCAGATGGCTCAGAGTGTCCCAGACGGCTCAGAGTGTCCCGCTGCTTTTTGTGAAAGCCCAAAAAACTGTGTTTTGTTTGTTTGTGTTTGTTTGTTTGTTTTATGATACTAAGGGTAGAAAAATAGAAATGACTCCTAAATATTATAACTTAACTTCATCTGTTTTGCAAGTGGATACTTACATTCACACATGACTTACACAACATACAAACATATATAATATATTAATATTAATAAATAAAACAATTTTTAGAAGGAAACTCCGTTAAAATGAAGAAATTGATAGTATCTTTGATTCAGGTGGAAAAATTCTCTTTCTTTCTTTCTTTCTTTCTTTCTTTCTTTCTTTCTTTCTTTCTTTCTTTCTTTCTATTTTTGTTTTTGTTTTTTTGTGTTTGTTTGTTTGTTTGCTTGCTTGCTTTTTCAAGACATGGTTTTTCTGTGTAGCACTGGCTGTCCTGGAACTCACTCTGTAAACCAGGCTAGCCTCGAACTCAGAAACCCACCTGCCTCTGCCTCCCAAGTGCTGGGATTAAAGGAGTGTGCCACCACTGCCCGGCAGGAAAAAATGTCTCTCTATATAAATGTTCATAAATAATGTTTCAATAATTCAAATAAAAGTTATATTTGTTAATAATTTATTTAAATTATTAGTGTTATATCTTGATACTCATGTCTGTATTCCATATTTGTTACTTTTAGAATTATACAATTAACATTTTAAAACTATAGTAAATAGATTTAATACCAGTTATTATATCTTATCTTCTTTTCTGAATTTATACCACCTTTCAGTTTAAGCAAAAGCATCAAGAATGAAGATACACACACACACACACACACACACACACACACACACTCTCACACACACATAATTTATTAAAATATTCTAAATACTATGTCTAAAAATAAAATAGTACTAAATTTCTTACTAGAATTTCATTTAAAATTTATAAATGATTCATGGAAAATAATTACTTGTGGTTTTTTTTTTTTTTTTTTTTTTTTTTTTTTTTTTTTTTTTTTTTTTTTTTTTTTTTTTTTTTTTTTTTGAGACAGGGTTTCTCTGTATAGCCCTGGCTGTCCTGGAACTCACTTTGTAGACCAGGCTGGCCTCGATCTCAGAAATCCACCTGCCTCTGCCTCCCGAGTACTGGAATTAAAGGCATGTGCCACCACACCCAGTGAATGTATATTTTTCAAAGACTCTGAGTGTGTAGGCTGGAAGATCAGGGACTTCACAGCACCTTTATATCTAGTTGAGTATCAGTCTGGATTATATGATACCTCTCAACCTCTAAATATTGGTGTGTGTGTGTGTGTGTGTGTGTGTGTGTGTGTGTGTGTGTGTGTGTGCTTGTGTGCATGTGTGTGTGTCTTCACTCCATAAGTAAAATATAGGCTTCAGATAAATAAACCCAACTGGTGAATTATAATATGTATCATGAAATAAGCTTTTGATTGAAAAAGTTTGACTTGTTAAGTATGAAAAGACATGCTTTCAAACTGATTTTATTTCCTGTTGACATAAATTCAAAGAGATAAATTAGAACAGATGAAATTTATGTATATTTGTATATTACGTATCCTTTATTTATATGTGTGTACTGTGGTCTAAAGTTCTCTTTTTTTTTCTTTCTCTTTCTTTCTCTGTCTCTCTTTCACTTCCTTCTTTCCTTCCTTCTTTCCTTCCTTCCTTCCTTCCTTCCTTCCTTCCTTCCTTCCTTCCTTCCTCCCTCCCTCCCTCCCTCTCTCCCTCTCTCTTCCTTTCTTTCTTTCTTTCTTTCTTTCTTTCTTTCTTTCTTTCTTTCTTTCTTTCTTTCTTTCTTTCTCACTTTGTTTTTTCTTTCTGTTTTATTCACCCTCCCTCCTTCTTCTCTCTTGTCATGTCCCTTTTCCATTCTTGCCCCGTTTTTCTGAATATCTGTGCAAATACATGCATAAATAAAAAAAAAAACTATATTACACAATTGATTGTAAAGCTCTACTTCAAGATATGAAAAAGATACCTTGTAAACATCTACTACAGATAGGTTGGTGTTTACAAAGACTTCAGTTTTTTTTTTTAACTACAGGATATACAAGATAACTTTCTTAAATATGCCCTTGCTCCATGGATCTTTTTAGTAGTTTTTATCAACCATGGGAAAGGGAGAAAAAGCAGAGATATATCTCATCTTCTTCCAATGCACAACAAAACTACAGTTAAATACTGACAATTTAAAATTTATATTCATGCAAGCTATAAGGAGCACAGCATATCCTCCATGATTTAATTTTTAGTATTTCTCCCATAAACCTGTATTCCACTCAATGTTACAAAAATCTAGGTCATCATAAGACTACTACATATTATTACTCTCAGCAAGATTGAGAACTCATGATGTATACAAATTTAATGGAATAAATTACAAAGAAAATTAAATGCCAAAAGTAATATTATTGGAGAAAATAGAAGTGTATTAATATAGACAAAAATAAAAATACATACAATAATTTTCTAACAAATAATACTACATATTTATTTTTGTTAAAACAGGAAGGAGAGTAAGCCATTCCTTTATAATATTTTTGATATTAATTTATGTAATATGATATAAAACATCTTGAGATAAGAGGAAGTAATGTTTATTTTTTGTTAAACAGCAATGTTGTTAATGAAATTTATTTTAATATTGAACATTTTGTGCACTTTAGGTACTCAGTGACAAGAGTTGTCTCTGAATAAAAAAAAAAAGGAGAATTCCTTGACACAAACGTATGCTATAATATCTGAATAACATCTTATTACCTTCAGCAATTATAATAAATATTTTTCAACTATTAGATTTTAACCAGGCAGAATTTGCTTGGCATGGAAAACTTCATTTTTTAAAAGCACAAAATAAATCTATGGGAACTAGTCCAACTGAAAAGCAAATCCTTTTTATCCATCTCAGTCAAAGTCACACAGATGCCAATTGCTTCCTGCTGCACATTGTTACTTCAAGGACATATTTTTCATGGCCTCCAGTGGTGATATTTAAAAGGCTACCACAATGGCCTCAAAATATTGAGAAACATGTAAATTAGCACATTCCTATTTCCTGACTTAACGTAAACCATTTGCAGAGAAACAAGAAACAATCTATAAAGAGGTATTAATATTTTGTTATTTGGTTTAGCATTCCAATATTCTTCTTTAAACACACACACACACACACACACACACACATACACACACATACATATACAGAGACATATACACATACACCAACACACAAGTACTCACAGGTATACAAATGTTACACACACACACGTGCATGTATACGCATAAACTGAATGTTTTCTAAATGCAGGGATAAGAACAGCTTTGTACAAAAGGATCAATCAAGATCAAGTGCTCTGCACCAATTCCAGAAAGTAACGACAAATAGACTGAAATAAAGTAAACTCAAGTTTCAGAATAGTGCTTAATACTGGATGAGCTTTAAATTTCACCAATATTTAAAATTAATTTTATATACGTTTCTCTAGACATATTATTAGATACAATAAAAGCATGAGCCTTAAATCACTAATTTCTCCTAATTCTGATAGGAGAATGTCCTTTCCTTCAGATTCTTGGCCTAATGTTTAAACTTGGATTATGTAAATAAGTTGGCATTTGTTTAATATTGTAACAACAAAACTGAAATGTCACCCAAGCTGGTAACAGAGTTCTAAAATATTAAATATGAGTAGATGAAAATCTCTTCATCTGACACTGGAAAATCTGAGAAAAATTCAATAGAGGATATTCAGAATATTTCACTAAAAAATTGGGGGTTAATATATATTTAGAATCTATATAATTATGTTTCATATATATGACAGGAAAAATGTCCTTAAAAGTGAGGAAGACAACTCCTTTCATGTGGATATGAGGCACTATAAATATTAAAATGTATATGTATGTTTCAAAAGAAATATATATATATATATATATATATATATATATATATATATATACACATAGTATTTGTGTAACAGATTTCTCCAATAGTAAAACATCCATCCTTCAGGGAATTTCTCAAGTAGAACATATGCAACTCAGATTAATGTAGTTTCTGAAACACCAGATTCACTAATCTGCCCTCTCTCTTAGAAATATCAAGGAAAGCTAAATTCCTCTGACCAGCTAAAAAAGATACAGTGGAAAACTCAAACAAACCAAGCTAGAAAGACGAGTATGAGTCCAGATCAGCAGTCTAGAAGAAACAGAAACCAGCTGAGTTTCCTGGAAGGTGTTTAGACCAACAGAGTCACTTAGATTAGAATGAAAGACATAATTATGTGCTCAGTTATGCCTTACATAGGCATAGGTCAGCACAGGATAATGTACCTGTCATGTTTTTCAGGGGCTGTCACATATATATTTTGCTCCTCTGTCAACTGAAAGGACATAGAAGAAGCAAATGTGTCTCCAGTTTCAGTTTCCCACCATCAATATTAAATATTGAACCATTGATCCTCAGAGACAAGCTTTATCCCAGCAGGAGGACATGGAATCTACAAATAAATGTCTTGGAGCAACAAAGAAGCAATGGCAAAATAAAGTGATTAGTGATTTACAATGATTTACAAACCAAAAGAAAAATGAATATCCATGGATTATTAGCACAAGTAAAGTAATAAGTAATAAAAAGGATTTTAAAAAGACAAGTATTCTGTTACTGAAAGGTTCCAAAGGAATAGTTACTTTCCTCTGCTCTCTGACTGAGCATATCTCCCTGTGATTTCTTTACAAATGGCAAATTAGAAAGCATGTGTCAAAATTAGGGTCTGCCTAGCCCCAGTTTTATGACTTTGCTAGGGCGTGCAACCCACAGATGATCATCATCATGTATGACCATCACTGAATACACAAAAGACTGAAATAAGAGATTCTGGGTAGAGTTCATTCAGTAGATCTGGCTGGATATTCTGAGCAGTTGCTGGGAGGAAAAAAAAAGCCAGTAATCTTTGTGTGGAATCCATAATGGTTAATGTCTTAGTCAGGGTTTCTATTCCTGCACAAACATCATGACCAAGAAGCAAGTTGGGGAGGAAAGGGTTTATTCGGCTTACACTTCCATCATCACCAAAGGAAGTCAGGACTGGAACTCAAGCAGGAGCTGATGCAGAAGCCATGGAGGGATGTTCTTTACTGGCTTGCTTCCCTTGGCTTGCTCAGCCTGCTCTCTTATAGAACCCAAGACTGCCAGCCCAGAGATGGTCCCACCCACAAGGGGCCCTTGATCACTAATTGAGAAAATGCCTCACAGCTAGATCTCATGGAGGCATTTCCCCAACTGAAACTCCTTTTTCTGTGATAATTCCAGCTGTGTCAAGTTGACACAAACCTAGCCAGTACAGTTAAATAACATGTTCTTGTTTATAAATCTTTTTTCCCTGTATACATCTGTTATGCAAGAGTTCTTATTTTGGATTCTGGCTTCAGGAAATTTATGTTAACTACAATAAGTTAACACAAATTCTGGGGTAAATTTCATTTCAACTCTTTTTCTTAAATACAGATCTTAATGAATTTTGGACATTTATATTCATTGCCACAGGAAACCCTTAGAAATCAACTAAGGAAATTCTCGATTTATGTAAACATGACGTGGAATATGTAACAATACAGTATTGGGTAAAATTTTAATCACACTATGGTTTGACTATTGTTTATTAAATAGTATTTTGCCTTTCTCTTTGATGATGTTCTCTTTCCTTATAAAGTAAATATCACACACTCATCTCTCTCTTTGAAGGACCTCCCTTTACTTCACCCCCCCATTAGCTGTCAGATTTTTATTACAGCCATATTGTCATATTGAATCTATGCTAGTGAAGAAGAACAAGTATAATAAAATATGAGGCTAATTGTGCATCATTGAAATAACAATACCAAGATCCTGAAACATTTAGATCTCTACTGGTACAGAATTAACAATTGAAAACAAATGAAAACATCTCACAATATCAAACAGGTTACCTCAACACTATACCAAAGTGACCCAAAAAGTCTATAATGTTGGAACAAAGTCTCCACATATTTTTAGCTGACCTTCTTAATGTTTGGTGAGTTATATGGGTGTTATCCTTGAATAAGAACTTGAGATGTTGATATTCTATTCCACTTCTTTATATAATAGACATATATCTATTCAGTACTTAATTTCATAGTTACTTAGAGTGAGAAAGATAAATATATGTATATATATATATATATATATATATATATATATA
>LR756439.1:0-28837 GCA_902729485.2 Mus minutoides
AATGAGAATAACAGTGAAGAAGTAGTTTGAATAAACAAATGAAAAAACATGGAAGGATTTAATTAGGAAGAAGGGACAGGAAAGATGTTTCATACATAAGGAAACATCTTTATACACATAACAAAAAAGCCAACGATACATATACTTCTGTATGCATACACAACTAAAGTTTAAACGAAAACTTGGCATCTGGGCTGATGATGCTCCTCACAAGAGCCATAGTTTTCTAACAAAACCACCAACTCCAGGGATGAAAGTCCTGCTTTAAAGTTGTTGGTCACAGCTGTCCAAGAGACTCCCAAAACATTATAGGCTATGGCTGTTGCCCATGATTGTGAGCTAGGTGATTCCCTATTATTGAAGAAGCTGTGCACTTTGGACAGAGATTTCAGAGGACACTAGATGGATCTGACCTTAAAGCCTTCTGGGGACTAGCTTTCATGGTACCATAAGGCAACATGCAAGCTTCCAAAGAGGGGTGCCAACCGACAGTCCTACACAGCTCTGACACCTATGAAGCACAACAATAATTTGTACTGAAGCATAATCCTCCATGTGCAAGTTGGTGGCAACCAACAGCTTCCTACTTAGACTTAGGACCCTCTCAACAACAGGGAAACCATGCTTGGTACTGGGAAAACAGCCAGTTTTACTAGGGTTAGTGAAGGCAAGGATCTTGGAAAAGAACCTACAACCACTAGTTTACTTAATCAGCATAATCCCTTACTATATTCTAAATATTTGTCCTCATTCCAACAGGTAAATGTAGTTGTTACTCCTCATCAAGGAAAGTTCATTTTGCAATCATAAAGATTATTACAGAAAACACACACTAGTCAAAATGCAGAATTGTGATGCTCAGTCCCGACTGATACATAAACAACACAACCCCTGCACTAGGGCTCAGGGATCACTGAGAAAGGGGGGCAGGGACACTGTAAGAGCCAGAAGAACAGGAGTTTTGTTGTGACATTGTGTCTCCTAGAAATTTCAAAAAACCTACATGCATGAAATCTTACAAACATGGCCACCTAAACAGGAACTGAATAAGGATATGCTAACATGGAAGGGAGCTAGCTCATTATCTTCAAGCCTAATACTAAGGCTTGAACTTGAACACTAAAGGATTCTGAGAGGTGGAGAAATAGTCTTCCCCAGAGAATAGTACACTGTATGATTATACCAAGAGTTCATCACTCAACACATACAGACTAAGCGTGGATCCCAATACTCCACAACTACAATTCTAGGATGCAAAGAATATATAGTTATTTATGCAAGAAAACACTCATATATGCATATATAATATGTAAATATAAATAAAAACTCTAAATATTAAATAAAAATTAGGAAAGAGAAAGAAATAGATTAATAGGTAGGTAGATAGATAGATTGATTGATAGAAACAAACAAACAAATAAACAAACAAACAAAGCATAATCCCCTTGAATGAATTTACTAGGCAGATGAAAGGTTTCTACAATGACAATATGAATGAATGAAGTGAAGAAAGTCAGTAAAATGAAAAATTGCTGAAGGAACTGGGGAAGATGTGAACTCGAACACAGAAATGTTTTAAAATTCTAAAAATTAAAAGGGCACATAATGTTGTGAAATATGTAGTATTTCTGAAAGTCTTTGATATTGTCAGTTGAAACTGTGTAAAATCCAAAAATTCCATGGGAATGGCAATAATTAAAAGTGTGAAGAGACACCGTACACAGGAGGTATAGTTCTTAGCTACATATTTATAGTATAATGGATAAAAACATCTATCAAATAATTACAAAGGAGGCAAATTATAAAATAATCAATAAATTAGCAACTGAATTGAACACACTGTGCTCAATAGCAGTTGAAATGGCCAATTAAAAACCTCTTCATAGTAGGGCATAGGATACTGTACAGAGATTCCAATTCTGCCTAGAAAGTGGCCACACTTAAGACCCTAAACAATAACAAATACATTTATTTGAAATGTAAATGGATATTTTTAAAGCAAATAATGGAAACAGAATACAGATCTAAATAAAGAAAATGACTGTAAAATATAAATTTTCTTCAATACATTGATTTCATATCCAAAGATACAAGATACTGTAAAAGAAGGAATTTCCTTTAAATGTCCTGACTATAGACAGCAGTAAAATCTTATTTGGATATTTTATAGAAAGTAATCCTGAAAGTACCAAGAAGCAGCAAAGAGCTGGAAAACACTAAGAGGATCACACCTAGAGATGACAGCATCACTCACATGCACAATCAAGGAAAAGTTTATTGCCCCCTAAGATCAGTTCTTATGTAGAATGTTTTCTCATCTTTACAAAAGGATAATCCTGAGGAGATTTTTCTCAGTGGAAGTCTTCAAAATTATTTCTAGTGAAACAGAATGTGGCAAAACTGATTTTATGTCCCACTTCCACATTTACCTGAATCCCTTACCACCCCTTCACCAATCCTCCAACATACCTGGATCCTTAGCCACTGTCTCCTGTCTCTCTATGTTCTAGGGCACTTGTTCTGCTCTACAGGTGAGCAGATGTGGGTGATCAGTGAGCCCTGCACATGAGAACGAGATTCATCAGAAGGCACATGGGTTTCTACCACAGTACTGTGCTCAGTAGATAGAGGATTTTATAGTGATCCCCCAATACTGAAAATATTTAGAATTCATTTCCATTTAGCATAACTGGAAGCCCACATTCAATCACAACTCAGCTAAAACTGACGGGAAGAAATGGAACTGAAAGATTGTGATGACAGCACTATATACTTGTGAGATTCTTAATATAGCATGAACCAAGCAAGACTTTGTCACGCAGGGGTCACACTTGTTTCCCAGGACCCTGAAAGGAGAGAGCAAGCAAAGTATTCTCATGCACAAAAAACAGATTGCTTTAATTCTGCAATATCCAGTCTCTATACAAAACCTTCTGAAAGGGTGCAGGCGTTCCACCTCTTCCTGGCAGAAGTTCAGTCACACCACTGTCAAGTATTAACAACAAAACAAAACAAAACAACAACCTATAGTTTGAACAGTTGTGTTAGTGCACACTTTTGGATTCTATTACATTTCCAGCCACCGCTTTTATGACTAGTATATAAAAGCTCTCCAGGGATGCCAAGTCACTAAGTCAGTCCCTGGGGTGTAACAGGAGAGTTAGGATGGATAAATGTAAATTTCTAGAGCTTTGTCCTTTTCACCTAAACAAAGTGAACTGCATTTGAAATATCAACAGATAAATTCAAATATTCTAGGTAATAAGAACATTTGGGAAGCTCCAGGTTCTCTTGGCTGTCTTTTCCTGTGCTGCACTGCTGACTCTCCTAGGCTACAGCCAGGAAATTGCATCTCAGGAGAGTTTCTGGAAAGAATCAGCCACAATAACCCGCCTTCCCGCGATTAGGGGCCAAGTGGCTCACCCACGTAAGGAAGGGAATAGTGGAATTTTTTCTTTTTTCTTTTTTCTTTTCTCTCTCTCTCTCTCTCTCTCTCTCTCTCTCTCTCTCTCTCTCTCTCTCTCTCTCTCTCTCTCTCTTTCTTTCTTGTAACTGGGGCTCTGATATTTAGAGAAGCTCTTCTAAACCGGCCCACTACCAAACCCAGGTCTGGTCATGTGGTGTCCACAAATGTAAGAAAGGATGGGGCTTTCTTTTCCTTAATTACTTTTGTAGAGTCTACTCAGCTTTTCTCTTTTCTGCCTCTCACTGGGCCAGGGAGTATCCCCGCCCCCCCGCCCGCCACTCCCGGCCCCCCCCCATCCCTGCATAACCACCACCCAGACCCTCTATCCCAGCCCCGCAGCTCCTCTGACCTGGGAGGTTCCAGGGCCGCCGGGCTGCGGTTCCCCGGCTGAGCCACAGACTGCTGACTCTCCCAGGATGTTCAAGGCATCTGTGGCATAGGGGAGTTTTTAGGACCCCAACCTGTGTCTTCTGTACTCAGGTCTGCACCATGCCATTCGGACTTAGCCTTTTCAGTTCAACTTGTCTGGCCTCACTCACTCAGTGTACCATCTTTTTACTTCACACCTCTAACCACGCCCCCTCTACACACTTCCACAACCACCACCTAATGGACATCCACCTTCTATTTCCGGGTGAGCGGCCCCGCCCGGCCCCGCGGAAGCCGTCCCTCCCATCCCAGCTTAGGCTGTCTTTCCTTATGGCAATTTTGCCTTAGGGAGGGTCATTTCAGTATCTTAGATTTTGAAAAGATTGAGGGAAGTCAGTGGTCAGCCTTTTGCTACTAGCCCAGAGCTGACTTCATCCCGCGATGTACTGCTTTCTCCACTAGATGGTGGTCTTGTCAGTGCTGATTCAGAAACAAGTTAGTCTTCTGTGACTCATCCTAAAGGTGCTGTGAGGTAAAACATTTCTGGTGGATCCAGAGATTTTCCTTGTCCCAGATGCAGAAAATAAGTAAGGTATATATAGCTCTAGTCCTAAAAAAGACGTTAAACCAGCTGATCTATAGGTCTGGAAATACTGAGGAAGAAGAGGTGTTAAGAAATAAGGGAAAGAAAAGGAAAGGCCGTTCTCTAGACTCCATATGATTGTAACCAGTAACCAACAACTGTACTTACAAGCACTAGCTTCACACAAGGCCACAGTCAATCTAGGAAAGCGAAAATGCACACGTTTCCCCTCAGATATTGGCCAAGTATTGCAAGATATTTGATCACACTGAATCTGGGATTGTGCTATAGTGTAGCTCTGCCCTTAACACACACTAATCCCTCTGTCTGGAATACAAAGACACCCTTAGTACACCTTTTTAATCCCAAACAATGAAGGTAAAATTAGTTTGTGGAAGAAAGCATCATGTCTGAAAGTGATGTCTAATTGGTGGGTAGACATAGTGAGTAATCAGAGAAGATTTGACAGAATATGATATGCCCAACTCTCATGAGAAGAGGGAGGAATGAGAAGATATGTAAGGGGCAGTAAGAGAGGAAGGAGGCAGTTTTTATCAGGAGAGTTTTACAGAGACAGGTTGAAGAGAGAACAAGCTACACACAGGTGAAGACGGAACAAGCCAGATTGTGAGAAAGAGCCAGAACATATTCCCCAAATTAGTGTGAAGCCAAGCAGAGGCAATCAGTGGAGGACAAAAAGAGAGAAGCTAGATTGAATCAGTGAGCTTGGAGAAGAGCTTGAGCCAGAACAGCTGAGAAGAACCAGCCAGCAAGAGATTAGAAAAAACTAAGAATGGGTTAGATTATTCAGCAGCAAATTTCAGAAGCTGAATATATTCTAGGCCTAGCTTGGATTGTACAGAGGCTGGAAGCATCCAGGTCTAGGCCTACCTAGGTTAGTAGATGGAAGTAGTAAGTGTCGGAGAAATCAATCACTTCAGTGAAGGAAAAATACATTCACAGGTATGTGTAGGTTCTAGGATTAGATTTGCTGCACATCAGTGTTGGGGCCCACTGCCCGTAGTGGACTGGGTTCCTGGAGGATTGGCCCGAAGCCTAGTTAACAACACAATGGATGCCATTGGGTGCGGCACAGCTCTGGTCATTGCACCAACTATGTTGGTGGAGAAGGGCCACCACACATCAGGCTCCAGGAAATAGCTCCAAAACCACAGTCTCACAAATGGCTCTGGTTCATCTCAGTGAGTCCCAGGTAATATGACTAGAGATGAACACAACAGAGACTTGTTGGGATTGTGGACCAGAATAGCAGAGTGGCAGATGAGAGTGAGCAGCACTTCACACACACACACACACACACACACACACACTCCCTCCACACAGATACATGCATGAACACTGTGTGTGTTTGTGTAGGCATGCATGCATGTGTGAAATAGCTAATAATTACAAACATTAAATGACCACATCAGTCTGTAATTTCTTTTTAGTTGTATCATATCTGGTTTTATATCAGATAATACTGTCAAGAAGTCTTCCTTGGTTGTGTCAAGAAGTACTTTAAATAGCTTTGTGGTTAGATCTTTGAAGTTTTGCTAGACTCCTGTCAATCTGCTCCTCTGGTCATCTTATGTGGTGGTAGTATTGGTAGTGGTGGGAGGATTTTTGTTACAGCTTCAGTCTCATTGCTCATTGTTCTGTTTCCAAATAAGTGGAATAGTAGAAATAAGATCCACTTCTTTTTTTTTTTTTTCCCTTGTTCCGGTCAACCCCGCTCGCTCTGCTCGACTCTGCTCGACCCCGCTCGCTCCGGCCAGCCCTACTTGCTCCCAGCCGCCCCGTACGGCCCCCGCTTGTTCCAGCCAGCCCCGCTCGCTCCGATCGATCGGCTCCGCTTGCTCCGGTTTGGCCCCACTCGTTCTGGCCGTCCCCGTTCGGCCCCACTCGCTCCGGCCCTGCTAGCTCCGGCGTCCCAGCTTGCTCCGGCCGTCCCCATTCGGCTCCGCTCTCTCTGGACAGCCTGGCTTGCTCCGGTTGGTCTCTCCGGTCCAAGGATTCATTTCTTATTATTCTTCATAAGTACGCTGTAGCTGACTTCAGACGCACCAGAGGAGGGCATCAGATCTTGTTATGGGTGGTTGTAAGCCACCATGTGGTTGCTGGGATTTGAACTCATCACCTTCGGAAGAGCAGTCGGGTGCTTTTACCCGCTGAGCCATCTCACCAGCCCCCAAGATCCACTTCTTAAGGCAATCCAGTGACTATCCCACCTGGGGATCCATCCCATATACAGTTACCAAACCCAGACACTATTGTGGATGCCAACAAGTGCTTGCTGACAAGAGCCTAATATAGCTGTCTCCCTAGAGGCTCTACCAGTTCCTGACAACTACAGAAGTGGATGCTCACAGCCATCAATTGAACTGAGCACCGGGTCCCCAATGGAGGAGCTAGAGAAAGGACACAAGGAGGGGTTGGCAGTCTCAGAGAAGGAACCAGTAACCCCAGAACTCCCAGGGACTAAACCACCAGCCCACGAGTACACATGGAAGGACTCATGGCTCTAGCCACATATGTAGCAGAGGATGGCCTTGTGGGACATCAGTGGAAGAAGAGGCCCTTGGTCCTGTGAAGGCTCTATGCCCCAGTGTAGGGGAATTCCAAGACAGGGAAGTGGGAGTGGGTGGGTTAGTGAGCAGGGGGAGGGGGAGGGGATAGGAGGTTTTCAGAAGGGAAATGAGGAAAAGAGGTAACATTTGAAATGTAAGTAAAGAAATTATCTAATAAAAAAATCCACTTCATTACTCATGTCCATCAATTAGGTTGCACAGTTACCTTGAGTAGTTGTCAAGACACGATAAGAAAAAGTTATGTATAGCTGGGCAAGGTCATGTGTGGGGGAGCTGCCAGACTCTTTCCTCTCAGCCCCAGGTGGGCATTCAAGCCTTTGACCCACTCTTTAGGGTGGCCAAAGGGCAGCCCTACCTGGGAGCCGTGGAGCTACTTTACTAAAGCCACCAGGGTTATGGAAGAGAGGGATGAGGGAAGAGGTTCCCAACACTGGTGAGAGTGAGTGCAGTGGATCTTGACTGGAGCACAGGAAGGCATTCCATAGGGAGATTAGAAAAGGCTCATTGGAGAAAGCCTATCCTATTCCAAGCACAGTGGGCCTTGATGAGCAAAGACATTCTATGATTTTAGAGCTTTATTATAGAAAGGCAGGGAGAAAGAGAGAAGGTAGAAGAGAGAGAGAGAGAGAGAGAGAGAGGAAAGGCTAGAGAGAAAGTAAGAGGGAAAGAGGAGAGAAGAGAGGAGAGAAGACGAAGAGAGAAGAGAGAGAAGACAAAGAGAGAGGAGTGAGAGTAGGAGTAAGAGGTAAGAGAGTGAGAAGTAAGAGAGAGACTAGTAAGAGAGAGCGAGGTGATAGTCTTTATAGTTGCTAGGTAACTGGGGGAGGAGTTTAGCCTGAAGGTCAGAAGCTTGGGACTTTGTCTAAGTGACTTCTAGCCATGCTTCTCTTGTTGGGGATGTGGAGGGGGGCAGGATCCAGAGTTGCAGGAGCATGAGGGAACACCTACCGAATCATGTAGGTGAATTATGACCATTCCGGGCTTCAGACCTCAGCTCAACTGGAGACCAGCCTGTCTGTGCATAGCCCAATTCCCCACACACTTTTTGCTGTTTCACGAGCCCACTGATTATATTCTCTCCTCTTCTTTGTGGCCCACAAAAATAGACACTACATACCACATTCCTGTGAGAGTGTATTGCTGTCTTGAGAATTGATAATTACTTCCCTGTTCTCCTGTATATACCTATTCTTCACATGAAATTTATGTCATATTCTCATAATGCAATATACAACAAACCAATGGCCAACATCAAATTAAATTTAGAGAAACTAGAAGCAATCCCACTAAAATCAGGGACCAGACAAGGCTGCCCACTCTTCTTATTTATTCTATATAGTACTTGAAGTTCTAGCAAGAGCAATTAGACAACAAAAGGAAAAGAAGGGGATACATATAAATTGGAAAGAAAGAAGCCGAAGTATCACCATTTGCAGATAATACAAATAAGCGACCCCAAAAATTCTAACAGAGAACTCACACATCTGCCTGATAAACAACTTAAGCCAAGAGGCTGGATATAAAATTAACTCAAATAAATAAGTAGCCTTTCTCAACACAAAGAATAAACTGAGAAAAAATTAAGGAAACACTATCCTTCACAATAGTCACAAAAAATATAAAATATCTTGGTGTAACTCTAATCAAGAAAGTGAAAGATCTGTATGACAATAACTTCAAGTCTCTGAAGAAATAAATTGAAGAAGACCTCAGAAGATAAAAAGATCTCCCATGCTTATGTATTGGTAGAATTAACATAGTAAAAAAGTCCATTTTTACCAAAACCAATCTACATATTCAATGCAATCCCCATCAAAATTCCAAATCAATTTTTCACAGATAGAAAGAGCAATTCTCAAATTCATTTGGAATAACAAAAAACCCAGGATAGAGCAAACAACACTCGACAATGAAAGAACTTCTTGGGGAATCACCATCCCTGACCTCAAGCTGTGCTACAGAGCAATAGTGATAAAAACCACATAGTACTGGAACAGAGACAGACAGGTAGATCAAGGGAATTGAAGATCCAGAAATAAACACACACCTATGGTCACTTGATCTTTCACAAAGAAGCCAAAATCATCCAGTGGAAAAAAGACAATATTTTCAAAAAAGTGATGCTCGTTCAACTAGTGGTCTGCTTGTACAAGAATGCAAATTAATCCATTTTAACTCCTTGTACCAAGCTCAAGTCCAAGTAGATCAAGGACCTGCACATTAAACCATATACACTGAATCAAAGAGCAGAAAAGTGTGAAAGAGTCTCGATAACATTGGTATAGGGGAAATTATCCTGAACAGAACACCAATGGCTCAGGCTCTAAGATTAACAATTGACAAATGGGACCTCATAAAATCTAAAAGCTTCTGTAAGGCAAAGGACACTGTCAATAGGACAAAATGGCACCTTACAGGTTGGGAAAAGATCTTTACCAACCTTACATTTGACAGAGGGCTAATATCCAATATATACAAAGAACTGAAGAAGTTAGATTCCAGATTACCAAATTATTAAAAATGGGGTACCGAGATAAACATTTTTTATCTGTGGAATCTCAAATAGCCAAGAAACATGTAAAAAAATGTTCAACATCCTTAGTAATCAGGAAAATGCAAATCAAAATGACCCAGAGATTCCACCTTACACAAATCAGAATGGCTAAGATGAAAATCTCAGGTGACAGCAGATGTTGGTGAGGATGTGGAGAAAGAGGAACACTCCTCCATTGCTGGTAGGATTGCAAGCTGGTACGACTTTGGAAATCAATCTGGTGATGCCTCAGAAAATTGGAAATAGCTATACCTGAGGACCTATCTATATCACTCCTGGTGTTATATATGCAAAAGATGCTCCAACATATAACAGGTGTATGTGCTCCACTGTGTTCATTGTAGATTTATTTATAATAGTCAGAAGCTAACAACCCAGATGTCCCATGACAGAAAATGTGGTTCATTTACACAATGGAGTACTACCCAGCTATTAAAAATGATGACTTCATGGAGTTTGTAGAAAAATGTATAGAACTAGAAAATATCATCCTGAGTGAACCCAGACTCCAAAGGACATACATGGTGTTCACTCATTGATAAGTGGATATTATCCAAAAAGCTCAGAATACCCACAATAGAATTCACAGATCATATGAAGTTTAACAATAAGGGTGGCCAAAGTGTGGATGCTTCAAACCAACTTAGAAGGGGCAACAAAATAATCATGGGGGGGGCAGGGAGAGGGAGGGACCTGAGTGGTGGAGGGGAGGAGAAGAAAAAAGGGGGAGAGGCAGGACCATGTATGGTAAGAGACAGGAGAGAAGTTCAGAGGGCCAGGAGAATGAATAGAAATAAGTAGAAATGGGGATTGGGGAACTTGGGGAACCACTAGAAAGTCACAGACTCCATGGATGAGAAAGGTTCTTAGGACCCAATGGAGATGACATTAGCCGAAATACCCAACAGCAGGGAGATAGATTCTGACACTCTCCAATAAATAGACATGGCTCCCAGTGGAGGTAGCCCATCTAAATATTTTATTCCAGAACTGTTCCTGTCTAAAGGAAATGCAGGGACAAAAATGGAGCAGAGGCTGAATGACAAGCCATCCAGAGACAGCACCACTGTGTGATCCATTCCATCCACAGTCACCTAACCCTCACACTATTGCTGATGCCAAGAAATGCTTGCGGACAGGAGCCTGGTATGGCTGTCTTCTGAGAGGCTCTGACAACACCTAACTCAGACAGATGCAGACACTCAGAGCCAAACCTTGAACTGAGCCCAGGGACCCCAGTGGAAGAGTTAGACTGAAGGTGCTGAAGGGGATTGCAACCCCATGGGAAGAACAGCAATATCAACTAATTGAACCCTTTAGAGCTCCCAGGGACTAAATCACCTACCAAAGAGTATATATGGGCTAGTCCACTGCTCCCACTACATATGCCTTATTTGGCATCAGTGGGAGAGGAGGCACTTGGTCCTGTGGAGGCTTGATGCCCCAGAGAAGGGGGATGCTAGAGTGGTGAGGCAGGATTGGGTGGGAGGGTGGGGGAGCACCCTCTTAGAGGCAAAGGGGAAAGGGATAGGGTAGGGGGTTCATGGAGGGGAGACTGGGAAGGGGGATAACATTGGAAATGTAAAAAATAAAATGATTAATAAATAAAAAGAAACAAAAGTTCTTGTTTTGCTAAATTGTTAGCAAAAACTATTGGATGGATATATAATTTGACCACACAACCACCTATTAATGTCTCTTTACAGCAATGGGAACCCTAACTAAGGGTTATGTGGTCAGAGATCTGAGAAGGATAAATTATAATCTAAATGACCATTAATCTAAATGTCAATTTAATCTAAATATAATCTAAATGTCAATTAAAATAACAGAGCCTAGTTCATAGTAACCATAGGTTCCTGAGGTTTCCATGTTGGTGGGGGAAGGGGTCTACATTCCTATGGAGGAGGAGCACAGAAGGGAATGACCTCATCTTCTCTGGGCAAAGTGGGGCAATCAACTCTCCAGTGTCCTGCTTGTCCACAGTTCAGTGAGCAAGACATTGAGATGGTCTTGCCCAGTGGTTAATGTTACCACTATCTGGGGGAGCCCTTTGTTTCTGTGTCTATTATTTTGTTGGAAATCTTGGGGGTCATTATCAGGACTTGAAAGTCTCTGTCTATCATAGTAAGTTTAAATATCTTAAATGCCATACTCAGCAGGTCTCTGATAGGTAGCAGGGCTAGTATCTATAAAGCATATTTGAGTTAAAAAGTCATTGCCTGTTTTTGGTTATTTGTTCATAAAACAGATGGGTAAATAAGGTTTATTCCTGTAATTAATTACCTTAGTACTTAGCATGACTTACAAATACAGTTCTGAACATATTAAAGAATTTGATCATTTATAGGGTGACTATTAACTTGCATTTCTTTTTTTCTTTTCTTTTCTTTCTTTCTTCTTTTTTTTTTTTTTTTTTTTTTTTTTTTTTTTTTTTTTTTTTTTTTTTTTTTTTTTTTTTTTTTTTTTTTTTTTTTTTTTTTTTTTTTTTTTTTTTTTTTTTTGGTTTTTCGAGACAGGGTTTCTCTGTGTAATCTTGGCTGTCCTGGAACTCACTCTGTAGACCAGGCTGGCCTCGAACTCAGAAATCCACCTGTCTCTGCCTCCCGAGTGCTGGGATTAAAGGCGTGCACCACCACGCCCGGCTCAAGTTAAGACCTTTAAACTTTGAGATTGGGACCTTTCTTGATCTTTCCATGGTATATCATTATAGGCAGTAACAGTTTTCTGTATGACTCAGTTTTCCAGCCTAGCAATGCAAGTAGAAACGAGGAGGTTAGATGTATATATTTAAATGTCTCTGTTAGCCTAAATAGATCTTAGGTAAGGAGAGCATATTTTCAAGGCAGTGATTTTCAATAGTTTTACATGTTGTAAACCTTCAACATAGCTTGTTTGTTTGCTTGTTTGTTTGTTTGTTTTTAGTGTTGTGGTGACTCCAATCACTCCAATTTGCAGACAACGCTAGCTGCCCTTGTAAATAGGATTGTGAGTCACAGGTTGAGAAACTGTTCCAAGTTCTTTGTCAGATTGCCCAAGGTTACTGTCTTATTGCAGTACAAGATAACAATTCCCAACCCTCTGGTGTTTAGCTGTGGCCTTAATTTATGGTCTTTTATTTATTTATTTATTTATTCATCATGATCATTATTAATAAAGACTTTATAATAAAAGATCTGACAAACTCTTAAATGACCCATATCCTTATAAACGTAAACATTTAAAAAACCAGTTTTTAAAGATATCTTGTTTTAAATTTTCTGTAAAACTCCAAAACTTTCTTTAAGTAAGATTAAAATTTCTCAGTTGTGTGTTTTTGTAATATAAAAATAAGGTACTATAAAAGAGTGACGGCACAGAGCACAACTATAGTTTCAGAAGGTAAAACCAAGTTTGAACAGTGTAAACAATTTAGTGTCTCTGCGAATGCATGAAGGAGCAGGTTTAATAGCTCCTTAAACGAGCACTGTTTAAATCCTATCTTTTATAAACCTGCCTTTTAAGACAGGAATTATATACAAATTTTATTCCAATTTAAACGCATCTTTGGAGATCTTTTTCCTTGGTTGGCTCGCTCTATGTGTTGCTGCGCAGAGTGATTCCAAGCATGAGTTACAAGTTTTAAGTTGACTTTTTTATTACAGATTTTTAAACCATACCCTGTAACTTACAAGCCAATAATCTAGAACCAGGACATATTTAAAAAGCCCAAAGCAACAGTAAAGTCATACATTTAAGTCCAGTCAGAAAACAAACACCTAGAGCTCCATGCACTTATATATTTAGGCAGAAAAAACATTATTTCCACAGGTGAAAGTGCAAGGTTGAATTCAATTCTCACTGGCCCAATGGTTTCTTAGTGGGACTAGCCATTGGCTTCCCTACCAGAGAGCAGAGGAGCTGCTGGTAAGAGCAGCTTATACAGACCTGGCTGTTCTGGCATGGGTATCAGCTTGATCACCTATACTTGGAGTGTTAGGTTCAAAATTACAGGAGCAAAGATCCAAGAGCAGTGGCAGTTTATAAGTTTTTTGTTGTCCTGATTCACCCGCTTTAGGAAAAAAGAAAATTCCTTGAATGGGTCAAGGGGAAAACGGCTGGCAGATGAAATTTGCCCATTTCCCCGAAAATGAAACATAGAATAAGAATCAAATTAAACGAAACCACAGACACAAACGGGCAGAAAAGGAAAAACCTGCATGGTGAAGACAACCAATAGAGAGGGGGAGGTTTCTAAAGGAGGCTTTCCCATTCCAGGATGTAGGGGGATCTGGACTGGGTATCCAGGTTTGGTCCAAGTGACATATGTTAAGAGTGCCCTCTGGTGGCCATCCAATACGGAATGTGGGCCATTCCAGAAACAGAAAGTATGAGGTTTCTCTGGATTCAAGCGGAACCTTTACAGGGAAATGTGGGCTTTAGAAACTTTGAAATGCTATTAAAGGAGAGGCGTGGGATTACCAAGTTGGACTTGGAATTTCCCATTTCTAAGGGAAAGAAAGCAAACAGTGAAAGGCTGGCAATTATAAGAATGTAGAGAAAGAGAAGCGGCTGTAGGTGATGGAAGGATCAGAAGACAACATAGCACACAAATATGCAGATGGACAAGATGAGAGGTCAGCCAATGAAAAGACACAGTCCTATAGTCAAAGCTCCTATCCGACTTAATTTGAGATATCTTGTTCCAGGCCAGGAACCTCCTGGCAGAAGACAGGTGACCCTCCTCTTCCCAAGACTCAAGGAGTGGTGCCTTTATTGAGCCCTAACTCTTTGGTGCTAAAACGTTAATGGCCTCTGGAGGACTCCCTGACTCTGCTTATGGAATGGTCTGGGTCCTGTTCCTCAATGAGGCAGCTATGTGGAGCCCCAAATGTTACACTCGGTCCTTTGTGTGCCAAGAGGAAGGGGTTAGAATACATGCACGAGTGGACCTTTGAAACTGCAAAATGTTTAACACCACGTATGAAGAGTTGTGGATCAATCAAAACCTCCAGACAAGAACTCTGGAGCCTTGTGTCTTCTGGCAGTCCCAAGCAGGGGCTGAAGCAGGGTATATAAGCATAAAAACCACATGCACACGGGCCAAGTTACAGTTAAGTTTTTACCAATCAGGACTCAGGATTAGAGACTTTCCCAAGTGTTCCATCATTGTCAACTGGCATAAAATGCAAATGTTTTTGTCCAACCAATCCAATCCACTTGTTCTTTCTGTTGTTAGGACAGGCATTATAATTTGGGGAAACTATTGTTGCTTAGAGAGGGAGTTGGTCAGCTCCTGGAAGTCTCTAGCTCCCCCAGAGGAGCTAACCTGGAAGGAAGAAAGCTCACTGGCCTCAACCTTGTTTTTTTGTTTTTGTTTTTTTTTTGTTTGTTTTTGTTTTTGGTTTTTTGAGGCAGGGTTTCTCTGTGTAGCCCTAGCTGTCCTGGAACTCACTCTGTAGACTAGGTTGGCCTCGGACTCAGAAGTCTTCCTGCCTCTGCCTCCCAAATGCTGGGATTAAATGCGTGTGCCACCACCGCCCGGCTCAACCCTTGTTAAACACTAAGGAATTCTGACAGCTGGAGAAATTTTTCTTCAGAGAATAGTACACGATATAGTTATTCAAAACCAAATGTTCATTTCCTGGAAGCATAGTCTGAGTAGGTTGTATTTTTATGATTATGAATACACACAAACATACAACAACAGTAAAAGAGAAAAGGTCTGAACAATATCAAATGAGCCAGGTGGTGGTTGTGCATGCCCTATTCCCAGTACTCTTGGCAGAGACAGGTGGATTTCTGATTTTGAGGCCAGTGTGGTCTCCAGAGTAACTCCCAGGGAAACCATGGAACAAACAAACAAACAAACAAACAAACAAATTTAAAAAATGAACCTAGAATTTACATTGACACACAAATGCCCAGGGTGCAGAACAACCCCAGGAAAATATTGATAACTAATTCTATCCCACTGTGATTCCAGATCAGCCCAATGCAGTAGAGCAGCAGATCCTGAACCTGCCCAACAGCAATGAGAATGCAACCATGGGAATGCAATTAAACTACCATAAGCACAGGTTGCAGACTAGACAGCCTCTTCAAACAATGGTACTGGGAAAAGTATCTATCTTCATTTAAAAATATGAACAGGGTCCAAGTCTCTCTTTCCATACAAGGAATCACAGACCTTCATGTATGATCTGTAACAATGAATCCTGTAGGGTAACACAAGCGGGGGGTGGTGGTGGCAACACTTGATACAAGAGTAGTGTTTTGACAGAATTTTGCAGCAGAAAATTGACAAAAATTCAAAACATTCATGGAAATAGCAATAATTAAAGGTATGTAAAGACTCCCTACATAGCTGATACATTTATTATCTGTTTATTTATAGTAGAGTGGATAAAAACTCAAAATCTATAAACATTGCAAGGGAAGCCAGTGTTAATATAATTAATAAATAAGCAAATGAATTGAATACAGCATGCTCAATAGCAGTTGAAATAGCCAAATGTATATATCAAAAAGCTCTACATTATAGGTCATAAGATAATGGTATGTACTCATAAGTATATATTATACATAAAGTACAGGATACCCACAATACATTCTACAGACTCATGTGGGAACTAAAAGGGGCAGGGGAAAGAAGGGGGAAGGGAGGATAGATAGCCAGCGCCTGGCCAGAGTTCCTCCTATGCTCTGGGCAGACAGACGTGGGAGGGCTTCCAGATGCTTTCCGCTCAGCACCGGGTGGGCATCTAAGCCACTGATCCCACTCGATGGGGTATGGACAAGGGGCAGCCTCTGACCAGGGACCCCGGGACAACACCCTGTAGCCCCGGGGTTATGGGAGAGAAGGCTGAGGGAGAGAGGTTCCTACGCAGGTGAGAGTAAGCACAGTGGGCCTTGATGAACAGACTGTCTATGTTTTTAAAGTTTTATTGTAGAAAGGCAGGGGAAAGAGGGAAGGTAAAAGAGAGAGGTCGGCCATGGCCAAGAGGAGAGGGGGAAAAGGAGAGAGAGAAGAAAGGCTAGAGAGTAAGAAAGAGAGAGTAAGAGGTTAGAGAGAGAGGAGAGAGGAGAGGAGAGTAAGGGGAGTAAGTGGAGTAAGAGCAAGAGAGCAAGGTGGGGTCAAGTAGCCCCTTTTATGGTCTTTACTGTCACTAGGTAACTGGGGAGGAGTCTAGCCTGAAGATTAGAAACCTGTGACATTGCCTACTTGACTACTAACCATGCTTCTCTTGTGGGGGCCGAGGTGGCGGTAACTTCAACAGGAGCCAGAGTTCCAGGAGACATGAGAGAACTCTTTCCATCCCATGTAGGTGAATTATCACCTCTGGGTCCCGGGGTTCAACATCTAGCCTCAACTGGAAACCAGGCTGTTTGTGCATAGCCCAGTGTCCCATAGACTCAAAAAGCTAGTCAAGAAGAAAGGCCCAAGAGAGGATGTTTGACTCTCACTTAGAAGGGAGAATAAAATAGTCATAGAAGGCAGATGGAGGGAGGGAACTGGGCAGGAGAGGGGATAAAGAGAGGAATGCAGGGGGGGGGGCATTCAGGATCAGGTGTGAGGAGAGACAGAAGAGAGGTCCAGAGGGCTAGAATGAACAGAAATCTGCAGCTGGTGGGGTTCTCTGATGGGAGCATATCTAGGACATGCCAGAGACCTATGATGGGGGAGGTTCCCAGGAGTCTATGGGGGTGACATTAGCTGAGATTCATTGTAGTGGGGATATGGAACCCAAAGACGTCACCTCATGTAGCCAGGCAGGACCCCCAGTGGAAGGATAAGGACACCAAACCACTTGCAAAATGTTGACCCCTGTCCACAAGAAATGCAGAGACTGAGGGCATAACCAACCAATAATTGGCCCAACTTGAGACCTATTCCATGGATCAGTACCGGTCCCTCATACTACTAATGATACTCTGTTATGCTTGCACACAGGAGCCTAGCATAACTGTCTTTTGAGAGGCTCCACCTAGCAGCTGACAGAAACGGATGTAGAGACCCACAGGCAAACACTGGATGGAGCTCTAGCACTCTAATGGAAGAGTTGGGGGAAAGGATTGAGGGCACCTAAAGGGACAGGAATTCTACAAGAAAGCCAACAGAGTCAACTAACATGGACCCTTAGGGGGGGCTCTCAGAGACTGAATTCCCAACCAAAGAGCATAAATGGGCTGGACCTAGGTCCCCTGCACATACATAGCAGATGAACAGTTTAGTCTTCATGGAGGTCCACCAACAACTGAAGTGAGGCTGTCCCTAAAGCTCTTTCCTGTCTGTGGAATCAGTTCCTCCAATTAGGCTGCCTTTTCTGGCCCAGTAGGAGAGGATACACCTAGTTCTTCAGAGACTTGATTTGAGAGGGTCATGGGCTATTGAGGAGGGCTTCTACCCTCTCAGAGGAGAAGGGGGTGAGGGGTAGGAGGAACTGTGTGAGGGGAAGACCAGGGGTTGGAGGCAGCAATTGGGATGCAAAATGAGTATGTAAATAATTTCTTTTTTATTTTTATTTTTATTTTTTATTTTTTATTTTTTGAGGCAGGGTTTCTTTGTGTAGCCCTGGCTGTCCTGGAACTCACTTTGTAAACTAGGCTGGCCTCGAACTCAGAAATCCACCTGCCTCTGCCTCCCAAGTGCAGAGATTAAAGGCATGCACCACCACTGCCCCAGCAAGTAAATAAATTAATGGAAAAAATATATTTGCCTCTTAGTATCAATTGTTTTGTAGTAAGCCTTAACATCTCTCTACAATAGGATAATCCTGAAGAGAATTTTCTCAGTGGAACTCTCCAGCTTCCCTTCTCCATTCACTTGAGCCCCTTGCCATCCCTGCACCAGTCCTCCATCATACCTGGATCCTTAGCTACTTACTGTCTCCTCTCTCTTCATCTTCCAGTCTCTGTGATTAGTGAGCCCTGTACATGAGAAAGAAATCCTTCAGAAGGATTCTTAACACAGTATTGTGATCAGTAGATAAAGACAGGATTATACAGTGATCTCCCAATTGTCATGCAGTGTCAGAATGCTAAAAATATTTAGAAAGCACTTTCAGTTAGCATAAATAGGACCTCACTTCCAATCCCAGCTCAGTCAAAATTGAAGGGTAGAAATGGAACTGAATGATTGATTGGGTTGAGAATAGTACACATTATTGAGGTTCTGAAATTATCATTGACCAAAAATAATGGAAATCTTACACTCCCAAAGGAACTCTTAAGAAGAGAGAATCTTTCATGAAAATTTTCTTTGTTTCTCTGAGGATTTGAGCTTCCTCTGTGAGATGTGAGACACAGTCACACATGGGTCACATATATGCCGACTTGTTTTCTCAAGAACCTTGAAAAGGAACCATGGAGAGAGCAAGCAAAGCATTCTCACCCACAGAAAGCAGACTGCTGTAATTCCGAAGCTTCCTGTCTGTGTACAAAGCCCTCCCAGCAGGGTCCTGACATTGCCTTCTTCCTGGGAGTAGTCCACAGTCACACCCTTGGCTGGCAACAGACTACTAAATAAAACAACAGTGTAAACAGTTGTGTTGATGTAGACATTTAATCTCAGTTTTGGGGAGAAGGAGGCCGGCAGAACTGTGTGAGTTCCAGTGTAGTCTGGTGTACATTGTGAGCGCTGGGCTACACAGAACAACACAGTGAATTTAGGTCTCAAATAAAGGAAACAGACGCATCCAAAAATAAGTTTGTCATGTGTCCATGAACAGAGTGTTTTTCTTGAACTAGGAGAAGAAAACGATTGCAAACATTTTTTTTTCATAGAGATGAGCGATCATAGTCATTGAAATGCTGCTTTATCATACTGTCCTACACAATAATGCCTTTTTTCATCTTGGTTGTTTGGAGACAGGATTTCTCTATGTAATATACTCCCACCCAGTGAGAGCAAAGACCCAAATTCTTTGGTCAAATTAAGCAAGCTTTATTTTCTGTCCAACAGGGGTATATCCGTAAAGTGGACTTTGAATATATAGCATTGAACATAGGACAAAGTGGGCTTCCCCCAAACTGGAGGCCTGGGCGATTTTCAATGGTTGGGGAGTTTCCAAATGAATTTTGGTTAAGTAGGAACTTGACTAAACATTCCAAAATTATTTGGCAGAACATTTAGTCTTATCAGGGTATGTTGAAGCTGAGTCAAACTCTATAAAGGGTGGGGAATATGTCAAATTCCAAAGACAGGTTAAAGCATGGTCAACTTGAAATTTGCAGCAAACATAAATTGACTTTTCTGACCTTAAAACAAAATGGTTCCCATCCTTAAGATGAATTCAGCCAGTCCTGGCTGTCCTGAAACTTGCTGTGTAGATCAGGCTGGCATCAAACGCAGAAATCTACTTGTCTCTGCCTCCCCAGTGCTGAGATTAGAGGCATGTGCCAACAACGCCTGGTTTGTAATGCTTTTTGAACTGTGAAAATCCTGTGGCCTGACACCCACAAACAGAACACTGTGCTTTGGAGACTCCAAGGTGCAACACTAAGAACTCAGCCAAAGAAGACACATTTCCCTTTTCCTTTTCTTCCTTTCTTTCTTGGCCCTCCCTGCCCCTCCCCCCGTTTATTTTGTTTTGAGACAGGGTCTCAAGGTGTAGTTATGGGTGTCCTGGATTCATCCACTAGGCTGGTCTGAAATTCACTGTGTTACACTTGCCTCTGCCTCTAGAGTTCTAGAATTCAAGGTCTGTGCCACCAGGTCTGGCTAAGACACTTTCCAGATAGCAGTATTTATATCAGAGTGCATATGTCTCAGGTGAAGAATTAAGGATGGGTAAAAAAGTTTACTTTTAAATGTTCATATTTACAACCGTACATGCAAAACTCACATAAAGAAAAATATACTTTAGAATTCAATTTAGAATTCAATTACATTTGCAGCTACTCCTTCCATGAATGATAACTAAAAGCTCTTGGGGCAAGCCAAGTCGCTAGGCATGTCTCTGGGTGGAACATGAGATGAATATAAATTTCAAGAGTTTCACTCCAACCAAGAGAACTGTATTTGCAAATATCAACAAACTAAAATATTCTACTACAGCAGTCTAATAAGAACATTTTGCAACCAGAGGATCTATGAAAAAAAATCAAGAATAGTCCAGATCATATGATCTAAAATTTATGGACAAGGGAAGACATCCACAACAGGTTTTCAGAGCTGGCTTCTTACGAACAGTAGAGAAACTGATCACACCCTTGTCCCTTCTTCATCCCCGCAGCATCTCTGACCTGGGAGGTTCCAGGGCTGCCCGGCAGGATGCTGCTTACGGTGACTCTGCAAGGACACCGGGCGCGCGGCACCTGCGGCTTAGCGGGTTTTCAGGTCCCGCGAGACCAAGACTTGTGTGCTCTGCACTACTCGTCAAAGAGCTTCTTCTGGAAATGGGCCGTAGCCGCTTCCGGCTTTGGCACTTAGTACAACTTCCCTCGCTTAGTTCTCTCAGTCCCAGCTTCCTTTCACGTCACTCGTTGACTCCTCCCACTCTGAACACTTTCTACGCCCATCTATTGTCCAACATCCTTTCAGTCTCTTTTATAGGGTGAGTGCCCCGCTCTGCGGTGACCGGCTCCTCCCATTCTGTCGGGCTGTCCTGGACGCGCTGTGCACAGCCTCCCTACAGCTTGCTGCTGCCCTAGATGAAAACTGGATATAGTAGGGGGCTACACCCCATATCTGATCCCCATAGAGAGTTCTGAACCCTTCAGAAAAAAGACAGTAATTCTAACACCTCATACTTTCACCAAACAATAATAGGCTAAATCCGGAAGGCTGAGTCCCATCCCCAGCACAAAAATGAAAAGCTTAAGCCAAATACTGCAGTTGTGATTTGAAGATACATTTCAGTGTCTAAGACTTTGAAAAGAAATAAGAGGCAATCAGCCGCTACCAGCTCAGGGCCGAATTCATCCCGTGCTGTATTGCATTCACCACTAGATGGCGGTCTTGTCATTTTACTAGCTCAAAAATAAGTTAGTGCTCTATGACTCAAGCTAAAGTTAATGTGAAGGGAAAGAGATTTCTGGTGGGTGCAGAGATTTTCGCTGTCCCAGCTGCAGAAAATGGTAAGGTAAGGTATGTGGTCCCAGCCCTAAAAATAGTTAGTTACACCTTCCCATCTGTAGCTCTGGGAACACCAAGGAAGAAGGGCTACTTAGGAAATAAGAAAGGGGAGGGGAAAGGGCCAAGACACAATTAGTAACCAACAACTGTCTTTCCCTTCACTGGCCTTACAGAAGACCACAGTCTATCCAGCAAAGGGAATGGCTCACTTTACCTCTCAGACACTCGCTATGGATAGATTCTAGGCAAAGAATCACTGCCTTTAACTGTTACCCTTTGCTGAGCACATCAGGTTCCAGCACATTGCTCCAAACCCACAGTCTCACAAATGGCTCTGGTTCATCTCAGTGTGTCCCAGGCAATATGAATACATATGGACACAGTAGAGTGAATGTTGGTATTGCGAACCAGGATTGTGAGTAGGAGTGAGAATGAGCAGTATTTCAGGCGTATGCATGTGTGTGTGGTGAGAATTAAATAGTCAATAACAAAGTTTTTAAATGGCCATATTAATTTGTAATTTATTTCTGATTGTATCATTTTCTGGTTTAATATCAGGTAAAACTAAGTGTCAAGAAGTCTTCCCTTTTTTGCATCAAGAAGGAATTTAAGTAGCTATGCTGTTAGTTTTTCTTTGAAGTTTTGCTAGAATCCTATAAATCTGGTCCTGGGTTTGTCTTATGTGATGGTAACATGGGGGCTTTTTTATTACTGTTTCAGTCTTATTGCTTCTTGATTTTCTGTTTACATTATTTATTTTACGTTTTCTAAATGTAATACTTTGTTTGCACCTGGAAAATAATATTTTCCAATTAGAGTTTCTAGCTAAGTGGAATTACAGAAAGAAGATCCACTTCATTACTTGAGTCTATCAATTAGGTTATGCAGTTACCCTGGGAAATTGTCAAACTATGGTAAGAAAAATTATGTGTAGTTGAGCAAAGTCATGTAAATCTTCAACTCCAGCACTCAGGAAGTAGAAGCAAGAGAGCTCCAAATTCAGTGCTAGCCTTGTCTATGTAGTGAGTTTAGATACCAGGGAAAACACAGAGAGACACTGTATCAAATAAAGCAAACTTCTTCCTGAGGAATAGCTTTTATAATACCAGAAGCGCAATGAAAGTTTCCTGAGAAGGGAGCCAACCAAGAAACAGTCCTACACAGGTATAACGCCTATGAACCACGTCAAAGATCATCATGGCTATAGCTGTCTCTTGTGAGGCTATGCCAATGCCTGGAAAATACAGAAGTGGATGCTCACAGTCATCTATAGGATGGAACACAGGGCTACCAATTGAGGAGCTAGAGAAAGTACCCAAGGAGCTGAAGGGGTCTGCAACCCTATAGGAGGAACAACAATATGAACTAACTAGTACCCCCTGAGCTTGTGTCTCTAGCTGCATATGTAACAGAAGATGTCCTAGTTGGCTATCATTGGGAAGGGAGGCCCTTGGTCTTGCAAAGATTATATGCCCCAGTACAGGGGAATGCCAGGGCCAGGAAGTGGGAGTGGGTGGGTTGGGGAGCAGGGCATGGGGAATGTATAAGGGATTTTCTGGATAGCATTTGAAATGTAAATGAAGAAAATATCTAATAAAAAATTTGTTAAAAAATCATCATGGCACCAGGTCAGCATAATACTAAAGGTGCAGTAGTGGCAAGCACACCTTGGTGGTAACCAACAGCTCTTCAATTGCTCTTAAAACATTCTTATAAAAAGGAAAAACCTTGGGTGGTCCTGGAAAGCTCACGACCTACTCAGTGCTGGTGATGTCATAAATCTTGGAGGGGAACCCACAACCATTTTACTAAACCTGCATAATGCTTTTCCAAAATCTAAACATTGTTCCTTGTATCCACAAATAAGCATATTCCTCACTCCTTTTCATGAAACTTCTGTTTACAACAGACAGAGACCACTATAAAAACCTCACAACTAATCAAAATGCGGTGTCATGGAGTCCATGCCAAGTGGATAAATCTACAAAATACTCTTGCATCTAAGGTTCAAGGAATACTTTTGAAGAGGGTGTAGAAGATTGTAAAAGCCAGAGGATCAGGGAGTATGCTCTGAGATTGTTTTTCCTGCCAATTCTAGAAGATACATCCATGAAATCTCACCAACATGAATATCCAAAGACAGCTGAGCAAGGGTAATAGCAATGGACACGCCAAAGTGGATGGGAAAACGCCCACAAACTTCAAGCCTACGCAGAGAACTACAGCAACTGAGGAATACTGGAAGCCAGAGTCTCCCTAGGGGTGAATACACCAGTTTGTTATCCAATACCAAATATTCAGAGTTGAAGACTACATACAAGTAACATTATATGTACTGAGTAGGTTATATTTAGGAATATGCATGTATATGAATATACTTATATGTATGCAATAGCATATAGTGAAATAAATAGCCATGAATTTGAAAGAGAGCAGGGATGGGTAGATGGGAGGATTTGACAGGAGGAAAACAAATGGAGATATGTAATTATATTATAATCTCAAAATTAAAACAGCAAAACAGAATAAGCCACCAAAGGAAAACAAAAGTAAAGGAGAAGAGCAAAGACCAGCAACAAATCCAACTAGAAGCATCCAAACGAAAGGTTCTACAGATATCTGGGCAAAGCAAACTAGGACTGCAGTAAACTTCCATCTCACTCTAGTGTGGATGGCCATCACCAGGAATAGAAATGATAACTAATGTGTCTGGAGCCATTTTGCCTGTTTCTGTGAAAGCTTGCCTGTGAGGCAGAGTCAAGGCAGGCCAGGGTCTACTGGCAGATTTCCTGGCCTGCTCACTCATGGAATGATTTGAAGCTCAAGGCAAGGGGTTGAATGTTCTCTTCATCTTGAAGGAAGGAACAGGGAAGTCTCTGGGTGGGAATAGATATCCAATGTATGCCAGCCATTGTCTCTGTTGCCTTGTGACATTGTTTCCCAAGATACTGTAAGGTATATAAAGTCAATGAAAATTAAACTCAGGGCTGCCACAGCATTCACTGAACAGCCTTACCAAATTCTAACTTTTATCTCTGAGTCTTCTTTTCCATCTTTACTATAATCATCATTACCTGCCCCCCACCCCCACCCCAAGAGGACTGTATGGCCTTGCAGCAGCAGGACCACTGCACTAATGTTGACATAAATGTAGGGAAGGAGATCAGACACTGCTGTGGGAGAACTGGAGAATCACCTTTCAAAATCAATGATCAGCTCTGAGAAAAAGAAAAAGAGAGAAAGAATTACTTTGGAGTTTGTTGCACTCCCTTTCCTCCTTTTCTCCTAGGACTCAATTCCTTTCTTGCATTCAGATTTTATTTTAAAGCCTGGATGTCTTACTGGAAAGGGCTTGGCCTCAATACAGCTTAATGACCAAAGATAGGACAGACAAGTTCTAAATTCTTACAGATTGTAACAACTTTTGCCAACTCACAAGGAAATGATCCCCAATTTCTCTATCCTCTAAGGCTTCACAGCTTCCCACAATGAAATAATTTATCTCCATGATTTCTCTGTACTTTGCTCTTACTCTTTTAAGACCATTGTGTGAACAGTCCTTATCTCAGAATTGATTTGTACACTCATTGTGTGTAGTTAAAGAATCTGTAAAATCTGTAACAAAACTAGCTTTAAAATTATAGCAAAAGTCTTATAATTAAAACTTATAGGGAGGGTTTAGGGGACTTTCGGGAGAACATTTGAAATGTAAATGAAGAAAATATCTAATAAAAATTGGAAAAAAACTTTATACATAAGAATTTTTATTTGCTATAACATTCTATAAATGTGATTCAGCTCTTACCTAGAATATTTTGAAGATATAATTTAGATTCAACTCTTGTTCAGGAAAACAGATATTTTAGACAGCAACCATGTTGTTCTCCTAGGCAGTCACATGACTGGCAGCCATCTTTACCAGGGTAAATAATACAAGCCATATGACTTCATCATCTTAAATGACCACATGGTATAAAGCAAGAATTATAAAACTTCTTAGTCCTACTGAGCTCTTAGTTTATCTTTCTGTCTCCCTTTAGACTGAGGAGGTAGAAAAAAATCTCAAATGCTTTGAATTAGTATGGATTTTGTATGATGATAAAACTTACAATAATATATATATATATATATATATATATATATATATATATATATATAAATTTTAATGTTATAAAGGTCTATTCAGATGAACAAAAGCTGATTTAAGATATATGTCTAACTAGTTATGATTTTGTTAACCTTTTAATACCAAGTTGCTAGAAAATTTAGATAAGTATTGTATTAGTTAGGGTTCTCTAGAGTCACAGAACTTACGGAGTAAAGGAATTTATTGATGACTTACAGTCTGCAGCTCAATTCCCAACAATGGTTCAGTAGTAGCTATGAATGGAAGTCCAAGGATCTAGCAGTTACTCAGTCCCACACGGTGAACAGGCGAAGGAGCGAGTGCTAGTCTCCCTTCTTCCAGTGTCCTTATATAGTCTCCAGCAGAAGGTGTAACCCAGATTAAAGGTGTGTGCCATCACACCTTTAATCCCAGATGATCTTGAGCTCGGAGATCTCTCTTTCTTAATCACACACCTTTAATCCATAGCCGATATGCTATCAAGATCTCCATACCAAGATCCAGATCAGAGACTTCTATTTTCAAGCCTCCAGGTTAGGGTCACTGGTGAGCCTTCCAATTCTGGATTGTAGTTCATTGCAAATATAGTCAAGTTGACAACCAGAGATAGCCACTACAAGTATCTATACATATTTGATAAATATGGCATATTTGATAAATAAGATCTGTTTGATAAATAAGATATATTTGCTAAATTTGATAACCAAGGTTATAAATTCCTAAGTTCTACTCAGGTCCATAGTCATATTTGTCCAGCTTCTTTGTTTTTGCTCACTTGAAGCTTTGGATATTTGCATAAACTATATGATACAAACCAAATTTCAATATTTTATAAGAGTGTGTCTAGTCCCACAAGAAAGTTCTTTTTCTAATGTTTGGCATTTAAATAAAAACCCTCATTCCCACAGGGCTTAAGTAAAGTTCTTGATTGATGAAAAGGGAGTGATTCCCCTTATTTCTAGCAATGTGGTGCCTATTAACTTGTCAAGGTCAGTGGTAGCCTCTAGTCTTCCTCAATTCCTCCTCATTAGCCCCACCCCAGCTTACAAACCCCATTTCACCCTCTCCCTTTTAACCCTAAAATTCTTTCCCCTGTCACTTCTCCTTGCTCTCTTGGAAGATGACACTGGCAGTTTGAAATAAACTTCTTTTTTTCAACCATGGAGTGACTATTTTGTTTTCTTTATTGTGTTCATTTTCAGGATCAGTAAACATGCTGGTCTTCCTGTGGGCCTTATCTATGACTAAAAGTTTCATTCTGATATGTAAATAGGGATAACTTTCAACATTATAACCTTATACAAGCTACTAAGTAACTGTGAAGGATATGCAAGAGAATGATCAGTCACCTTATAAGTGATCAAATTCATTAATGTGTTCAGAACTATACTTGTAGTCATATCAAGTACTAATGTAATTAATTAGAGGTATAAGCTTTATTTAACATCCTGTATATGTTTTCAAAGTTAAGCCATAAGTCAGTTACTGTAAACAAGCCAAGTTTTTCTATTTAGATATACTCAATGAATGGTCATCAAATACTTCAGAGATCTGCTGAATATGTCATTTAAAATTTTTTATAGAAAAGCTTTTTATGATAGAGAGATAAGTCAGTTCCTAGCAGTATTCCTAATCTCTTCCAAAGATGATGGGCACAGAAAAAGACTACCTGGCGCTTGCTTTAAATGTGGGAAAGCTGGTTACTGGGTGAAAAACTGCTCTTTACCTTCACTATGGAAAGCACGCTGTGCGAGCAGTGGACAAGGAGGACACTGGGAAGTTCATTGCCCTGCTTTGCCTAGACAAGGTAGGACAGTCTCTACTTTCCTTCTCCATAGCAAACTCTGATTTTCTGGGTCTGGCCACCAAATACTTATTCTGTTCCTCCATTCTTGACCATGGAGGAACCAAAGGTGATTGTCCAGGTAGCTGGTAAGTATATGTTTTTTTTAAATAGATTTTAATGTTCTAAGTCTTACTCTGATGAAATTTATCCTTCTCAGGTCTCTGCCCTTCATGACTAGGCTAGAGATAACCCAACACCCAGGGCTTCCCATGCCTTCTCATTCTCCTCCTTAGTAAAAATCAGGCCTTAAGCCTCACTTCCTAGGCCTCTAGCTGAGAAAGGCAAACATCTTACCTTGCTAGAATCTCCTAAGAGATAAACTCATGAAACAAGTTTTAAAATAACTTTTCACTATTCCTCTATTTAAAGGAACTTACTTTATAATGACTACTGTCACTAATCAACAACCTGTGTCTCATAGTAAATTACTGGGTTAAAAAGAAGTGACATAAGGTATATAAAAAGAATAAAAAAAATGCTTCAGATTTTGTTCCCTTGCTATGCTACTGTTGTATGAAGACTTCAAAAATTCAGAGTCATAACATTAATCAATGTAGTTCTGATAAACTATTAATCTAGCTCTAGTATATTCCGGCTAATATTAGTTTCAGGCTCAAGATTTTAAATTTCCTTTAGTTTTTTTCTAAGTATAGCCCTGAAAGTTCTTCTCCTTGTGCTTAGGACATCTACAAATACCCAGTCTTATGGATAGAAGAATGAATGTTAAATGCTTTTAATAAAAATAATTTTATTGTAGTTTTTACTATGTCTAAAAGTCATGAGTCTATTGCTTTTTTTAAAATTTTTTTTCTCTTTATTAGATATTTTCTTCATTTACATTTCACATGTTATCCAGAAATTATCCCTTACCCTCCCGCGTCCCCGCCCTGCTCCCCTACCCACACCCTCCCACGTAATGGCCCTGGCATTCCCCTGTTCTGGGGCATATAGAGTCTGTATGACCAAGGGGCCTCTCCCCCCAATGATGGCCAACTAGGCCATCTTCTTCCATATATGCAGCTAGAGACATGAGCGCAGGGGGAACTAGTTAGTTCATGTTATTCTTCCACCTAGAGGGTTGAAGACCCCTTCCACTCCTTGGGTGCTTTCTCTAGCTCCTACCTTGGGAGTCCTGTGTTCCAACTAATAGCTGACTGTGAGCATCCACTTCTGTGTTTACCAGGCACTGGTATAGCCTCCCACAAGACAGCTATATCAGGTCCCTTTCAGCATTATCTTGCTGG
>LR756439.1:31583-104570 GCA_902729485.2 Mus minutoides
TCTAGTTTTTTATCTGTGTTTTCCTGTAACTCTCTAAGTTTTTCCTCTTTAAATGCTTCTAGTTTTTTATCAGTGTTTTCCTGTAACTCTCTAAGTTTTTCCTCTTTGAATGCTTCTAGTTGTTTATCTGAGTTTTCCTGTATTTCCTTCTTATAGTCCTCCATAATCATCATGACCAGTGACTTTATATCCATGTCCTCCTTTTCTGGTGTGCTGTTGTATCTAGGACTTGATGTGGTGGGTGAGTTTGGATCTGGTGATGCCAAGTACCCTTGGATTCTGTTGCTTCTGTTCTTACACTTGCCTCCTGCCATCTCTTCCTGAGAAGACCTGGCGATGGTGCAGACCAGAAAGGACCCACTGTTCTGCGGGCAACTGCTGACCCAGTGCTCCTAGAACCACCACTGCACTCTGCTCACGAGTAACCCCGATGCGATCTTAAAGTCCTGGGGTATGCGAAGCACAGGGTAGGCCCTAGGTGCGTCCGCTGGGTTCAGAGGAGAAATGGTGGGGTGGGTGGTGCTCTGGCAGGGACAGGCCCAGCCTCCGGTGGGGCGGAGTTCTCAGATCCCGCCCCTGCAGGCAACTGCTGGCCCACAGCTCCCTACACCACCTCTGCACTCCACTCACGCGTAACCCCGATGCGATCTTAAAGTCCTGGGGTATGCGAAGCACAGGTCAGGCCCTAGGTGTGTCCGCTGGGCTCAGAGGAAAGATGGCCTGCTTTTTCTACAACATGGATTTCAGTATAGATTACAAACAGTGATTGACAGGGGCCAACTTCAGTGGTTCTTTTTTCTGGTTCTGTCTTGAAGATAGCCAAGGAGGAAGAGTGTAGGTGGGGCAAGACTTGGTCAGGGAAGTATTTATGGTTGTCTACATGATAATAAAAGTTTACTTGTCCTTAGTCTAAGTTACTTTGCAGAGCAAACTTACTACTTGTATGAGTTCCTCTGAGGCCAGAAAGCTTCATTCTCTGGCTTTTAGCACCTCACTGTAAAATAGTGGGGGAATTAAGATAACCCTTTTTCTATCTCTTTGAGAACTGCTTAGCTCTAACACCCAGCCTGCTAGTTTAAGTCTCAAGAAGAAAAGGAAAAACTTAGAAGGGATTTTACCCTTCATTTCTAAGTTTTTCTAGGTTTTCCCTGATTTCAAAAAAGTTCTATTGAGTTCTTCTCCAAAAAAGTCCCTAAGAAAGTTCTCTTCCCCAAGGAGTTCTCTCTGCACTCTACTTCTTTTAATCTTGGTTTCTCCTCCTGCTCTGATGTAACAATGCCATGCAATGTAATCTTTCCTAGTAATTTTCATGATTTTCCAAGCATCTTTTCTTTCTTTTTTCTTCAAAAATTTCTTGTCTTTATTAAATTCTTTTCTTTCTTTCTTTCTTTCTTTCTTTCTTTCTTTCTTTCTTTCTTACTTTCTTTCTTTCCTTCCTTCCTTCCTTCTTTCTTTCTTTCTTTCTTTCTTTCTTTCTTTCTTTCTTTCTTTCTTGTTTGCTTGCTTGCTTGCTTGCTTGCTTGCTTGCTTGCTTGCTTTTAAAAAAATCTGTACAGTCATCTGTCTTCCAAGTGGAATTTTTTTTTGGGTAATACTACACAGGTGTACCTTATACTCAACAGATGAGTTCCTGAAAAGCCACCTTTGATAGATTTTTAAAAATTTGTGCAGCTCAATCCAAAGGATGGACCCAATGACTGCGGCTGCCAGGGATCCATCCCACAATCAGTCACCAAACATAGACACTATAGCATATGCCAGCAAGATGGTGCTGAAAGGGCCCGGATATAGCTGTCTCAGGGGAAAATATACCAATACCTGGCAAACATGGAGGTGGAAGCTCACGGTCAGCTATTAGATGGAACACAGGGTTCCCAAGGAAGAAGGAGCTAGAGAAAGTACCCAAGGAGCTAAAGGGGTCTTCAACCCTATAGGTGGAAGAATAACCATGAACTAACTAGTACCCCCTGGGCTTGTGTCTCTAGCTGCATATATAGAAGAGGATGGCCTAGTTGGCCATCAATGGGAAGAGAGGCCCCTTGGTTATGCAGACTTTATATGCCCCAATACAGGGGAACACCGGGGCCAAGGGGTGGGAGAGGGTGGGTAGGGGAGCAGGGCTGGGAGGGGGGAGAATATAGGGAACTTTCTGGATAACACTTGAAATGTAAATGAAGAAAATATCTAATAAAAGTTGAAAAAAAAATTAGTTGAATCACATTCTCCTGTAGGCTTGTATTATAGGAACAGAAGCCATTATTAATTGAATCACATTCTCCTGTAGGCTTGTATTATAGCAACAGAAACCATTATAATCATTTGACTGATTTTCTGTTTTTTAAAAAATTAATCATTCCATTCCTTTACATCTCAAATGATATCCTACTTCCCAGTTACCCCTCTGCAAGCCCCCATCCCACAGCTGCCCTCTCCTCCCTCCCCTTTGCCTCTATGGGGGTGCTCCCCCACCCACCCATCCTCGTGCACCCCACTGCTCCAGCATCCTTCTATGCTGGGGCATCAAACCTCCACAGAACCAAGGTCCTCCCCTCCCATTGATGTCAGACAAGGCCATCCTCTGCTACATATGCATCTGGAGCCATGGATCACTTCCTGTACGTTACTTGGTTGGTGGTATAGTCTCTGGGAGCACAAAGTGTTCTACCTGCCAATGTTGTTCTTCCTATAGGGTTGCAATCCCCCTCTGTTCCTCCAGTCCTTCCACCAGCTCCCCTACCATGTCCCTGAACTCAGTCTGGTGGTTGGCTCCAAGCATTCACATCTGTATTGGTCAGTCACTGGCAGAATCTTCCAAAGCACAGCCATACCAGGTTCCTGTTACCAAGTGCCTGTTGGCAACAGCAACAGGGTCAGGTTTGGTGTCTACAGACAGGATAGATCTCCAGTTGGGGCAGTCCCCTGATGGTCCTTCCTTCAGTCTCTGCTCCATTTTTTATCTCTGTTCCTTCCTTTGGGCAGGAACATCTCTGGGTTAAAAACTTTGAGATGGGTGGATGGCCCCAACTCTTGACTGAGGGCCATGCCTATCTACTGGAGGTGGTATCTACAGGTTCTATCTCTCCTTCTATGCACATTTAGGCTAACACCATCCACATTGAGTCGTGGGAGTTCTCTGGTATCTGGGACCCTCCAGTGGCTATCCCCAGTTCCTACATATTTTTATTCGATTTCCTGATTCTCTGTACCTCTCTCCTGTCTCTCCCTTTCCGTACTTGATATTGGCCCTCCCTTATTTTCTCCCCCTCCTTACTCCCTCCGAGGCCCCCTCCCTTCACCTTCCTCAATCATCCTGTACATACCATGTTGTTGGTTTAGGGACATCTGGAGGATGCTGGCAAGGATGTGGAGAAATAGGAATACTCCTCCATTGCTAGTGGGACTGCAAGCTGGTATAAACACTTTGGAAATCAATCTGGTGGTTCCTGAGAAAATTGGAAATACTTCTACCTGAAGACTCAGCTATAGCACTACTAGGCATATACTTAAAAGATGCTCCAACTTGTAAGAAGGATACATGTCCACTATGTTTATAGCAGACTCATTTATAATAGTCAGAAGATAGAAACAACCCAGATGTCCCTCAACTGAAGAATGGATACAGAAAATGTGGTACATTTACACAATGCATGTTGGCAGAGGCAGGTGGATTTCTGAGTTCAAGGCCAGCCTAGTCTACAGAGTGAGTTCCAGGACAGCCAGGGATATACAGAGAAACCCTGTCTCAAAAAACAACAAACAAACAAACAAACAAACAAAAAACAAAACAAAAAAACAAAACAAAAAATCTTTCTGAACTCACCAAGATAGGATAGATAGAATACTTTCTGCAAGGTTGTTAAGTACAATGGAGCCAATTACAACTGCACATTGTTAATGTAAAGCTTACCTGATAGTTTTCATAATTATTATTGTATATATATTATTATTATAAGAGAGAGAACTTTTTATTGGACTAAAATGGAGGAAATGTAGAGGGACTCTTTTGTGCAATGTATGCAAGCTTCAACTGTCAATAAAAGGCTGTTGGCCTATGTGCTTAGGCAGGAAATTTCGAAGTGAAAGTTCTGGTACATAGAGAGCATTTCTACGACAGAGTCAGTCATGGGAGATTTGCCCTGGAACTCTGGGGAAGATGGTAACATGAACTCTGATGAGAGGTAACAAGCCATGTGCCACTGATAAAATAGAACAATGGGTAACTGAGTTATGTGCTAGTCAGGGAACAGGCCCAAGTTTATGACCTTAAATTTTATTCATATATAATTCAGTCTCAAGGTCATTATTTTAGGAAATTTTGGCAAGGTTGGAAAGCCCACTGTTACAGGAGAGCAAAAGTGCAACTCCTGGGATGAGAAAAAGTGAGGCACAGAATTTGTTAGAGAGACAAGGACTTCGAACATATTGGGACTCAATGAGAGGTAACAAACCATACAGCAGGTTGTGAACTAGAAGAGTTGCATTAGTTAAGTTAGAGAAGGCAACTCTTGGAGGCAACCTAAGCTATAATAAAAATTAACAAGTCTCTGTGTCATTAGTTAAACACTGCAGGGTCCAGAAAATCCAGAAATATATAAACAAAGAAGGAAATTTTACATTAAAGTGAGCAAACTATGAGGTCTTAATACATGTTGTTTTCTTTAGAAATTTGATTACTGACTCAAGCTATCTCATCCAATGTAGAAACCAATGACATCATTTTATCCAGTACTATGCAAGTGGTAGTATGGTTAACTGAGCTTTATTGTATTCATTATGATATGCATGGAGTAAGTTATAACAAGAACAATGCCAAGTACAAACATGCCTGGTATTTCATAATGTCACATTAAAAAGCATATTGAGACCCAGATTTATACATGTACATCATAGCCTTGAGATTTTAGTACTTTGTATTCTTAGCTATAATCATCTTTATCTAAAAGGGTTACATAGGGACATATTAGCATTGTTAATATTAGATTAGAATAAAAGACCCTCATTCGTATACCTAGCTTTGCCATATCTAGAGACACCATTCCTTCTACCTGTCTTGCTTTGTTGATAATCACAACAATGCCATTTCTAAGTAAGAATTCTTTCTCAGAATCTTGTTGTGTCTTTCTGGCACTACCTGTCATATTGATAGAGAGAACACTCATCTGCCTCCCCCTTCACTGCTCTGAGGATTATTCTCTTAGAGTAACAGGTGCACAGGCCATATGTATGTGGAATGGAGGTAGTCCACAGAGAGCATAGATAAACATTAATTTGTATTTGACCTTACCATCCTATAACACATAAAAGATTGTTTCCCAGTTTGTGTTGTTTTTCTGAAAGTTTTCCATACTTTCAAATACAAGTAATTAAAAGTTTCTGGCTTATGTCAAGCATCTCTGCAGAGGAGCTATAAATATGTGACTGAATTATAAGTGTTTCTAAAGTCTCCAGGGCAGAGACTGTGTCATCTGTGAACAACACAGAATGTGTAGGTCTGTGGCTTGAAGGGCTCACATTATAGAACATTGTTATTGATCAGGGACATAGTCCCATTGGGTCATGTGTACTTTTGAGAAAGTTTTTGTATTGTAAACTTTCTCATCTGATTTTTCAGTCCCTTAAATTTCACCATTAGCAAGGCTCTAATTAGAGATATGGAACATCATGTACAATTATGAACATTGTACCCGGGAGTATTAATCAAATCTGTTATAGAATGTTTATGCACATCTATACAAATAATTTGTAAATTAAATTTCCAGGGAGTAATTCTAAATTGTGGAAACACTGTGAACACACAGTCTCTTAATGATTTAATATTTCACTGGGGACATCTGTAAAGGTAATTTACCGTGGAAAGTAAAGGTGATAAATCAGTATAGTTTTAAAGTACAAATGGGAATGCAGAAAGGTGCATACATATAGAAATACACATTTCATATATACACATATACAAATATATCTTTACAGCTATTGCAAGTCATATATATAGAAATATATCTATGTATACATATTGTGTACATATTTGAGGTATATGTTATGAATAGAAAATATTTTTTATCATTAAGACATAAAAGGACTAAATAGGGACATACAAAGCATAGCCTATGTGCCTAAATTATGTAATCAATTATATCCTATAGTGAAAGAGTGTGGGAGTGACTTTTCTGAGAAATGCTGTTTGAAGTTTGCCTTTACAAATTATTTGCAAACTTGGAGTCAAGTTTAAAATGTCTTTTTGGATCATTTAGAACTAAACACTCATTCTTCTAACGTACTGTGGACTAAGCCTGCTTTAAATTAATGGACCTTTAAAGAAAATAATGCAATCAACATTAGTGTGTTTTAGATACATGATGTACTGTATTATATACTTTTTCCTGAGTTAGTCATGTCTATGATTCAGAACAATGTATGGATGTGGTTACTAGATCAATGTCCATTAGCAAATAGTAGTAAGTCATTGAAAGCAATGTCCTCAGTGCTCCAAAACACCAAAATCAACAGACACACACATACACACACACACACATACCACACTGCTAACACATGATTGTGATTTTTTTCTTTTGCTATGGGTATTTACTTATTTTTCCCTTTTATATTAGATGTTTTCTTTATTTACATTTCGAACGTTATCCCTTTTCCTAGCTTCCCCTTTGAAAATCCTCTAGCCACCCCACTGCTCATCAACGCACCCACACCTGCTTCCTGGGCTTGGCATTAAATACTGGGGCATTGAACCTTCACAGGACCAAGGGCCTCTCCTCCCTTTGATGACTGACTAGGCCAGCCTCTGCTACATATGCATCTAGAGCCATGAGTCTCACCATGTGTACTCTTTTGTTGGTGATTTAGTCCCTGGGAGCGCTGGGAGTACTGGTTAGTTCATATTGTTGTTCCTCCTAAAGGGCTGCTAACCCCTTCACTTCCTTGGGTCCTTTCTCTAGCTCCTTCATTGGGGACCTTGTGCTCAGTCCAATGGATTAATGTAAGCATCCACCTCTCTATTTGTCAGGCACTGGCAGAGCCTCTCAGGAGACAGATATATCAGGCTCCTGTCTGCAAGCTCTTGTTGGCATCTACAATAGTCTGGTTAGGTGGTTGTTTATGGGATGGATTCCCAGGTGAGGCAGTCTCTGGATGGTCATTCCTTCAGTCTTTGCTTCAAACTTTGTCTCTGTAACTCCTTTCATGGGTATTTTGTTTCCCCTTCTAACAAGGAATGAAGTATCCACACTTTGGTCTTCCCTCCTCTTGAGTTTCATGAGTTTTGCAAATTGTATATTAGGTGTTCTGAGCTTCTAGGCTAATATCTACTTATCAGTGAGCACATATCATGTGTGTTCTTTTGTGATTGGGTTACCTTACTTATGATGATATTCTCCAGATCCATCCATTTCTCTAAGAGTTTCATAAATTCATTGTTTTTAATAGCTGCATAGTACTTCATTGATTTTGTTAATTCGGACACTGTCCCTCTGCCTTCTAGTTAGTCTGGCTAAGGGTTTATCTATCTTGTTGATTTTCTCAGAGAACCAGCTCCTGGTTTGGTTGATTCTTTGAATAGTTCTTTTTGTTTCCACTTAGTTGATTTCAGCACTGAGTTTGATTATTTCTTTCCGTCTACTCCTCTTGGGTGAATTTGCTTCCTTTCGTTCTAGGGTTTCTAGGTGTTCTGTCAGACTGGTAGTATATGCTTTCTCTAGTTTCTTTTTGGAGGCACTCAGGGCTATGAGTTTTCCTCTTTGGACTGCTTTCAGTGTGTCCCATATGATTGTGTATGTTGTGGCTTCATTTTCATTAAACTCTAAAAAGTCTTTAATTTCTTTCTTTATTTCTTCCTTGACCAAGTTATCATTGAGTGGAGTGTTGTTCTGTTTCCACGTGAATGATGGATTTTATTATTCCTGCTGTTATTGAAGATCAGCCTTAGTCAATGGTTATCTGTTAGGATGCATGGGATAATTTTAATATTTTTGTATCTGTTAAGGCCTGTTTTGTGACCAATTTTATGGTCAATTTTGGAGGAGGTACCATGAGGTGCTGAGAAGAAGGTATATCCTTTTATTTTAGGATAAAATGTTCTATCTTATTGACAGTATCTTTTGCTTTACAGAAGCTTTGCAATTTTATAAGGTTCCATTTGTCGATTTGTGATCTTACAGCACATGCCATTGGTGTTCTCTTTAGGAATTTTACCACTGTGCCCATATCTTCGACGGTTTTCCCCACTTTCTCCCCTATGAATTTCAGTGTCTCTGGTTTAATGTGGAGGTCTTTGATCCACTTAGACTAAGGGCTTTGTATAAGGAGAAAGAAATGGATCAATTCACATTCTTCTGCAAGTTGACCGCCAGTTGTGCCAGCACCATTTACTGAAAATGCTGTCTTTTTTCCAATGGATAGTTTTAGCTCCCTTGTTTTAGGATAAAATGTTCTCTAGATATCTGTTAAATCCATTTGATTCATAACTTCTGTTAGTGACCCTGTATCTCTGTTTAGTTTCTGTTTCCAGGATCTGTCCATTGGTGAGAGTGGGGTGTTGAAGTCTCCCACTATTATTGTGTGAAGTGCAATGCGTGCTTTGAGCTTTACTACAGTTTCTTTAATGAATGTGGCTGTCCTTACATTTGGAGCATAGATATTTAGAATTGAGAGTTCATTTTGGTGAATTTTGCCTTTGATGAGTATGAAGTGCCCCTCCTTGTCTTTTTTGATAACTTTGGTTTGGAAGTCAATTTTATTCGATATTAGAATGGCTACTCCTGCTTGTTTCTTCGATCCATTTGCTTGGAAAATTGTTTTCCAGCCTTTTACTCTGAGGTAGTGTCTGTCTTTGTCTCTGAGGTGGGTGTCCTGTAAGCAGCAAAATGTTGGGTATTGTTTGTGTAGCCAGTCTGTTAGTCTATGCCTTTTTATTGGGGAATTGAGTCCATTGATGCTAAGAGAAATCAAAGAAAAGTTAGTGTTATTTCCTGTCATTTTTGATGTTAAAGTTGGGAGTCTGTTCTTGTGGCTGTCTTCCTTTAGTTTTGTTAAAGGGTTACTTTTTAATTTTTTTCTACACTGTAGTTTTCTTCTTTGAGTTGGTGTTTTCCAGTTATTATCCTTTGAAGGGCTGGATCCGTGGAAAGATATTGTGTGAATTTAGTTCTGTCTTGGAAAACTTTGGTTTCTCCATTTATGGTAATTGACAGTTTTGCTGGGCATAGTAGCCTGGGCTGGCATTTGTGTACTCTTAGTGTTTGCATAACATCTGTCCAGGATCTTCTGGCTTTCATAGTCTCTGGAGAGAAATCTGGAGTGATTCTAATAGGCCTGCCTTTATATGTTACTTGATCATTTTCTCTTACTGCTTTTAATATTCTATCATTATTTAGTGCATTTGTTGTTTTGATAATTATGTGTAGGGAGGAATTTCTTTTCTGGTCCAGTCTGTTTGGAGTTCATGGGCATCTCTTTCCTTAGGTATGGGAAGTTTTCTTCTATGATTTTGTTGAAGATATTTGCTGGCCCTTTAAGTTGAGAATCTTCATTCTCTTCTACTCCTATTATCTGTAGGTTTGGTCTTCTCATTTTGTCCTGGATTTCTTGGATGTTTTGCGTTAGGATCTTTTTGCATTTTGCATTTTCTTTGATTGTTGTGTCCATGATGTTTATGGAGTCTTCTGCCCTTGAGATTCTCTCTTCTATCTCTTGTATTCTGTTCCTGATTTCTTTCCTAGGTTTTCTATATCCAGTGTTGTCTCTTTTGGGGTTTTCTTCTGTGTTTCTACCTCCATTTTTAGATCTTGAATGGTTTTCTTCAATTCCATCACCTGTTTGGATGTGCTTTACTGTAGTTCTTTAAGGGATTTTTTTTGTGTTTCTTCTACTTGTTTAGCAGTGTTTGCCTGTAGCTCTTTAAGGGCTTCTACTAGTTTAGCAGTGTTGTCTTTTGATTCCTTGAGGGATTTTTGTACTTCCTCTTTAATGGCTTCTACCTTTTTAGCAGTGTTCTCCTGTAGTTCCTTGAAGAATTTTTGTTTTCTTCTTTAAGGGCTTCTGCTTGTTTAACATTGTTCTCCTGTATTTATTTAAGTGTGTTATTAACGTCCTTCTTATAATCTTCTACCATCATGATGAGATATGATTTAAAATCTGCGTCTTGCTTTTCAGGCATGTTGGCATATCCAGGACTCCTTGCAGTGGGCATACTGGGTTCTGAAGATGCCCATTGTTCTTGGTTTCTCTTAGTGAGATTCTTACATTTGCCTTTCGCCATCTGGAGATTTCTGATGTTAATGTCCAAGCTGTCACTCGTTTGATCTTGATCCTCCTGTGATTCTTTTAGCCTCTGACAGCCCTTCTGGTAGTCCAACTCCCATGGTAACCCCGATGTGTACCTAATGTCCTGGGGTGTGGAGAGTGCACAAGCGGGCCCTATCCGCTGGGTTCAGAGAGGGATGATGTCGGGCGGCAGGAGGCGGGGGAGGTCCTGCTTGGCTGGGAGAGGTCCCAGCCTCTGGTTGGTTGGAGTTCCTCTGTTCCAGATGCTGCTTCAACTGGACCCTCCGCGATTTCAAAGCCCACGGTGCACTCCACTCACCCACAACCCCGATGTGTACCTAATGTCCTGGTGTGCGGAGAGTGCGCAAGTGGCTTTATCCACTGCGTTCAGAGAGGGATGATAGTGGGCGGCAGGCGGTGGGGGGGGCGGTTAGCTACTTTATAATTCTTAATTAGCACCACAGCAGCCCTTAATAGGATGTTCAAATTTTACTTTGAGGTAAAGGAGGATGATTTCACATTAATGTTTTCTCTTGTCAAAGAATCGCTGTGGGCAAATTTTAATAACCATAACTAAAATAAGTAGCTAGTATTCAATTATAATTGATAACAATTAAAAGGGCTTTCTTTATTTTCTGTGAAGTCTTTTGTACTTTACCAATTAACTTGTATCTTTCCAGATAACACCCAACAAAGGTTTGAGTCATCTTAGGACTCTAAGTGAGGTTTTAGCCACATGAAGTTTCCTAGAAGCTTTTGAAAATAAAAATTTTGAAGTGAGTCGATTTTTTTTGACTTTTTGTACCACAATTTTCCAGTATAATTAAAACCCTAAATATTGCCTCTGAATATTTTCTTCAGGAACAGGGACTTAAACCCTGAACCCTCAATTTAAAGGTCTGATGCTCTACTAATTGAGCTAGCCAGGCTCCTTTTTTGGAGCAATTATGGTTCCCCAGAACTTTAAAGATCAATGTGTGAGTGCAAAAATTTTGAACAAAACTGCACTGAAAGATTCAAACCCTCAGCTTCTTAGTATTGAAGAAAAGATTATAAAATTTTCTTACATAATGTAAGGCTATTATCCATACTTAATATTACCAGGGTGCAAAGGAAAAAAGAAACCTTTTAATCAATAATAACCTTTTTTAAAAAAATAGGCAAGCCAGCCTGGAATGTCCCTACAAATCTTACAGTCTTCTTGACCAATTGTAATTCTTAAATTTAAACTTTATAATTAATAACATTTGGGTATATCTAAAACGTGCAGTTTAGCTAGGAGGAATTTTCCCTGGAGACAGGGAGGGAATGAGGTGAGGTTTGTAGAACAATGAAACGGTATGAGGCTGTTCTGAGCCTTGAATGGCAGCATGGCTGCAGACAGCTGTACTAAGGCTATTCCAGTCACTCCTGTAATGATCTTAATTAACAATCTATGGGTGAGTTAAAAATCTTAAATTTGCAATTAAATTGTAGGTTGTTGCCAAATGTAACACTGATGAACCTTTTAATAATAATTTTAAGTTTCCTTTGCAATGTTAGAATCTTTCTACAACTTTCAGAAAGCAAAATCCAATCTTAAAACATATTTTTTCATCTAAAAATCAATACTTTAAACATCATCTCCATGGCACAAGGCATCCAATTCACAGATGTATGACTATGCACATTTTAGTGCTTTACTTAAATCTTATCTCTAAAAGTCTACCTTTTAGGATAAGAATCACATAAAATATGATATCAATTAGAAGCATTGCTGAGGCCTGTTTTCTGGGCTTGTCCATGCCACGTGTTGCTATTTAACTCGGCTGTAGGCCTGAGCAACCACTTTAAAGTTAACCTTTTCATAACCATTGTTACACACTTTTGATCATGCCCATTAATTTATAAGCCATTACTCTATGACCAATACATGCAGAACATATTTTCACCTTTAAGACCAGTCAGAAATCCAAATTAGGTGGCCATACTGGTCTCATAAACCAGACCAATCAAAGGATTCTACCTTTTCCAGCCACAACTTCAAGATAAAGAACACTCTGTCAATTTTTGGACCCAATTGCAGAGAATTTCTAGGACAAACCAACTCTCAGCTTCCCGGCCGGCCTTAGAGCTAAGAAGCTGCAGACTCCTATCTTGCCATGCCCCACTCCTGGCTATGGCCCAAGGCCTCTCTCAGTCTTGCTCGGTCCCAGGCAAACACACCAGGCCTTTCTCAGGCTCTGCTGTGGAGACTTAGACTAAATTAAGTAATCAAAAGTCAGTAGACAAGATTTTATTTTTAAACCATTTTTCTTTTTCCAACACGAAACACAGAACAGCCAGTCATTCAGATGACAAAACACAAAACATGAATTAACACATAGACAAACGGTGCACTGGACACAGACATTATAAAGACGGCAGAAAAAAACTCTCTTGCCGAGGTCCAGAGAGAGTTCACCCGGGCATCCGCAGAGAAATTTTCAAAAATCCATTTTCTTTTTCACTTGAATCTTTCTCTTTACCTTTACTGTATCCATTTCTTGAACTTTAATATTTTTATTGCATTTTATATTTATAAACCCACTCTTTTCTTCCCTGATGCAGTTCTCTGACTGTGGGCAAATGACTAACTTTGAATTTTTAGTATCAATATTTGCTGATCTTCCTGAGCCAAACAGGCAATGGGTCACTGCCACTTTAACTCAGCCCTGTATGGCACGAGCAACATCTTTTTTTTTTTAAACCATTGTTGGCATACCTGTTGCTTCCCTGTGCCCGATATGGTCTTTGGATCCTTGCTTGTCCTTTCTCGCAGAGCTCCACGCATAAGTCAGCTCTCCCTCAAGTCCACGCCATTGTTTACAGGTTCCACGTTTGGGCACCAAAATGTAGGAGGCGACCGCCTGCGGTTGATCTACATTACAAATGGGGTCCTCTGGAAGATGGACTCTGGGGCTAAAACGAGAAACTAGGGTGGGAGAAAAGACAAACGCCAAGTCGACACATTCCGATCAAAGTGTCTAACTATATTTAGGGTTCTCCTTAGGTTTTAGGAGAGAAGACCCTCCCCCCCCCCCCAGTCAGTTCTGCGCAGGCACCTGGAATTTGGCAGGAAGCCTGAAATACTGTGGGATGTCCCAGCTGTAGGCAGGTGAACTGGGCGGAACCAGGGTCCAGGGCGCTCTGGAATGTCTTGGCCCTTGGTCCTCCTGGGAGAGGCCCAGTGACAGACAGCAGGGCACCAGAATAGCTCAGGTGTAATTTAGCAAGACAATGAAAGCCACACTGCATGGGGCTTTCTATGGCTGGTCTGTACACCAGCCTGGAGCAGGCTGGTGGGGGAATTATGTTACATCCTTGTGGTCTTAGCCAAAGCAATTAGACAACAAAAGGAGATCAAAGAAATACAAATTGGAAAAAAAGAAGTCAAAATATCACTATTTGCAGATGATATGATAGTATATATAAGATACCCTAAAAGTTCCACCAGAGAACTTCTAATACTGATAACCAACTTCAGTGAAGTAGCTAGATATAAAATTAAATCAAACATATCGGTGGCCTTTCTCTACACAAAGGTTAAACAGGCTAAGAAAAATATTAGGGAAATAACACCATTCACACTAGTTACAGATAATATAAAATACCTTGGTGTGACTCTAACTAAGCAAATGAAAGATCTGTATAATATGAACTTCAAGTTTCTGAAGGAAAAATTGAAGATCTCAGAAGATGGAAAGATCTGTGCTCATGGATTGGCAGGATTGATATAGTAGATATGTCTATCATGCCAAAAGCAATTTACAGATTCAGTGCAATCACCATCAAAATTCCAACTCAATTCTTCACAGGGGTAGAAAGGGAAATATTCAAATTCATCTGGAATAACAAAAACCTAGAATAGCATAAACTATTCTCAACACTAAAAGAACCTCTGGTGGAATCCCAGTCTCTGACCTGAAGCTGTACTACAGAGCAATTGTGATAAAAACTGCATGGTACTGTTACAGTGACAGACAGGTAGAACAGTGAAATAAAATTGAAGACCGAGAAATGAATCCACACACCTATGGTCACTTGATCTTTGACAAGGGAGCTAAAACCATCCCGTGGAAAGAAGACAGCATTTTCAACAAATGGTGCTGGCTCAACTGGTGGTTATCATGTAGAAGAATGTAAATTGATCCATTTTTATCTCCTTGTACAAACTCAAGTCTCAGTGGATCAATGAACTCCATACTAAACCAGAGATACTGAAACTTAAAAAGGAAAACATGGGGAAGAACCTCAAATAAATGGCACAGGGGAAAAATTCCTGAAAAGAACAGCAATGGCTTGTTCTATAAGATTAAGAATTGACAAAGGGGACCTCATAATATTGCACAGCTTCTGTAAGGCAAAGGACACTGTCAATAAGACAAAAAGTCCACCAGCAAATTGGGAAAATATTTTTACCAATCTTTAACGTGATAGGGGTAATATCCAATATATAAAAAGAACTGAAGAAGTTGTACTACAGAAAACCAAATAACCCTACTAAAAATGGGGTACACATACAACATGCCCAGGTTCAATACTGGATACATTTAAGCACATCAAAGTAGAGGTGACTAATATAGATGCCATTTTCAATTGATACCCACCAAGCAGTTTTCTCCAGTGTAGTGTCACTGTGTTTATCAAGTACTACACTTCACAGCTGGCTTCATGTCCAGGAGTTGATGATCTAAACATCTCTAAGAATTTTTTATGCTTTTAATTTTGCTTACTTTTAGTAGTTTTTCTCTTGTTTTTTTCTTTTGATTTTCTTTATGTTTTCTGTCCTTTTTCCTTTTTCTTTTAAAGAGAGAAAGAACATGAAATTGGCTGGACAGAGTCATGTGGATATATGAGCAGAGTAGGGCAAGACAAAAATATGATTAAATTTATTCTATGAAAAAAATTAAACAAAAATAAGTTAATTTAAAAAATGTTGTACAGAGCTAAACAAAGAATTCTCAATTGAGGAATACAGAATTGCTGAGAAATACCTGAAAGATTGTTCACCATCGTTAATCATCAGGGAAATGCAAATCAAAGCAACCCTGAGATTCCACCTCACACCAGACAGAATGGCTAAGATAAAAAATTCAGTTGACAACAGATGCTCCCATGGGATTGTTGTTTCCCCTTCTAAGAAGAATCGAAGAAACCACACTTTGGTCTTTGTTCTACTTGAGTTTCTTATGATCTGTGAATTGTATTTTGGGTATTCCAAGGTTCTGAGCTAATATCCACTTATCAGTGAGCGCATACCATATGTGCTCTTTACTTTCGAGTCTCATCCTTTTGCCTTAGAACTTCATGAATTCATTGTTTCTAATACCTGGTTAGCACTCCATTGTGTAAATGTACCACATTTTCTGTATCCATTCCTTTTTTTTCTATTTTTTTATTAGATATTTTCTTCATTTACATTTCAAGTGTTATCCAGAAAGTTCCCTATACCCTCTCCCATCCCTGCCCTGCTCCCCTACCCACCCACTCCCACATCTTGGCCCTGGCGTTCCCCTGTACTGGGACATATAAAGGGGCCCCTCTTCCCAATGATGGCCAACTAGGCCATCTTCTTCTATATATGCAGAAGACATGACCTCAGGGGGTAGTAGTTAGTTCATGTTATTCTTCCACCTATAGAGAAGCTGAAGGTGGAGACCCCTTCAGCTCTTTGGGTACATTCTCTAGCTCCTTCCTTAGGAATCCTGTGTTCCATCTAATAACTGACTGTGAGCATTCACTTCCGTGTTTGCCAGACACTGGTATAGTCTCCCATGAGACAGCTATATCAGGGCCCTTTCAGCACTATCTTGCTGGCATATGCAATAGTGTCTATGTTTGGTGGCTGATTATGGGATGGATCCCCGGCAGCCACAGTCACTGGTTGGTCCATCCTTATGATTCAGCTTCACACATGATTTCTGTAACTCCTTCAATGTGTGCTTTGTTCTTAATTCTAAGAAGGGACGAAGTGTCCACATTTTGATCTTCCTTCTTCTTGAGTTTCATGTGTTTAGTAAATTGTATCTTGGGTAGTCTAGGATTCTGGGCTAATATCCACATATCAGTGAGTACATGTTATGTGAGTTTTTTTGTGATTGGGTTACCTCACTCAGGATGATGCCCTCCACATCCATCCATTTGCCTAGGAATTTCATATATTCATTGTTTCTAATAGCTGAGTAGTACTCCATTGTGTAATTGTACCAAATTTTTGTATCCATTTCTCTGTTGAGGGACATCTGGGTTCTTTCAAGCTTCTGGATATTATGAATAAGGCTACTATGAACATAGTGGAACATGTGTCCTTATTACCAGATGGAACATTTTCTGGATATATGCCCAGTAGAGGTATTGCAGGATCTTCTGGTAGTACTATGTCCAATTTTCTGAGGAACCGCCAGACTGGTTTCCAGAGTGGTTGAACAAGGTTGCAGTCCCACCAACAATGGAGGAGTGTTCCCCTTTCTCCACATCCATGCCAGCATCTGTTGTCACCTGAATTTTTGATCTTAGCCATTCTTACTGGTGTGAGGTGGAATCACAGGGTTGTTTTGATTTGCATTTCCCTGATGATTAAGGATGTTGAACATTTTTTCAGGTGCTTCTTAGCCATTCAGTATTCCTCAGTTGAGAATTCTTTGTTTAACTCTGTGCCCCACTTTTTAATGGGGATATTTGATTTTCTGGTGTCCACCTTCTTGAGTTCTTTATATATATTGGATATCAGTCCCCTATCTGATTTAGGATTGGTAAAGATCCTTTCCCATCTGTTAGTGGCCCTTTTGTCTTGTTAACAGTATCTTTTGCCTTACAGAAGCTTTGCAACTTTATGAGGTCCCATTTGTCAATTCTTGATCTTATAGCACAAGCCTTTGCTGTTCTATTCAGGAATTTTTCCCCAGTGCCCATATCTTTGAGGCTTTTCCCAACTTTCTCCTTGAAGATTTGAGTTGGAATTTTGATGGGGATTGCATTGAATCTGTAGATAGCTTTTGGCAAGATAGCCATTTTTACTATATTGATTCTGCCAATCCATGAGCATGGGAAATCCTTCCATCTTCTGAGATCTTCCTCAATTTCTTTTTACAGAGACTTGAAGTTCTTGTCATACAAATCTTTCACTTCCTTCGTAAGAGTCACACCAAGATATTTTATACTATTAGTGACTATTGTGAAGGGTGATGTTTCCCTGATCTCTTTCTCAGCCAGTTTATCCTTTGTAAAGAGAAAGGCCATCGATTTCTTTGAGTTAATTCTATATCCAGCTACTGCACTGAAGGTGTTTATAAGGTTTAGGAGTTCTCTGGTGGAGTTTTTGGGTTCAATTATATATACTATCATATCATCTGCAAATAGCGATAATTTGAGTTCTTCCTTTCTAATTTGTATCCCCTTGACCTCCTGTTCTTGTCAAATTGCTCAGGCTAGGACTTCAAGTACTATATTGAATAGGTAGGGAGAAAGTGGGAAGCCTTGTTGAGTCCCTGATTTTAGTGGGATTGCTTCCAGCTTCTCTCCATTTAGTTTGATGTTGGCCACTGGTTTGCTGTAGATTGATTTTATCATGTTTTGGTATGGGCCTTGAATTCCTGATCTTTCCAAGACCTTTATCATGAATGGGTGTTGGATTTTGTCAAATGCTTTCTCAGCATCTAAGGAGATGATCTTGTGGTTTTTATTTTTGAGTTTGTTCATATAATGTATTATGTTGATGGATTTCCATATATTAAACAATCCCTGCATTCCTGGGATGAAGCCCACTTGGTCATGAGGGATGATCGTTTTGATGTGTTCTTGGATTCGGTTGGCGAGAATTTTGTTGAGTATTTTTGTGTTGATATTCATAAGGGAAATTGGTCTGAAGTTCTCTATCTTTGTTGTGTCATTATGTGGTTTAGTTATCAGAGTTATTGTGGCTTTATAGAATGAATTGGGTAGTGTACCTTCAGATTCTATTTTGTTGAATAGTTTGAGAAGAACTGGAAGTAGGTCTTCTTTGAAGGTCTGATAGAACTCTGCACTAAACCCATCTGGTCCTGGGCTTTTTTTTTTTTTTTCAACTTTTATTAGATATTTTCTTCATTTACATTTCAAGTGTTATCCAGAAAGTTCCCTATACCCTCCCCCCTCCCGGCCCTGCTCCCCTACCCATCCGCTCCCACCCCTTGACCCCGGCGTTCCCCTGTATTGGGGCATATGAAGTCTGCATAACAAAGGGGCCTCTCTTCCCACTGATTGCCATCTAGGCCATCCTCTTCTATATATGCAGCTAGAGACACGAGCCCAGGGGATACTACTAGTTCATAGTTATTCTTCCACCTATAGGGTTGAAGACCCCTTCAGCTCCTTGGGTATTCTCTCTAGCTCCTTCTTCCTGGGGAACCCTGTGTTCCATCTAATAGCTGACCATAAGCTTCCACCTCCATGTTTGCCAGGTATTGGTATATTTTCCCCCGAGACAGCTATATCCGGGCCCTTTCAGCACCATCTTGCTGGCATATGCTATAATGTCTATGTTTGGTGACTGATTGTGGGATGGATCCCTGGCAGCCGCAGTCGTTGGGTCCATCCTTTGGATTCAGCTTCACAGATGCTCTCTTTAACTCTTTCAATGTGTGCTTTGTTCTTAATTCTAGGAAGGGGTGACGTGTCCATATTTTGATCTTCCTTCTTCTTGAGTATCATGTGTTAAGTAAATTGTATCTTGGTTAGTCTAGGTTTCTGGGCTCATATCCACATATCAGTGAGTACATGTTATGTGAGTTCTTTTTCAGGATGATGGCCTCCAGATACATCCATTTGCCTAGGAATTTCATAAATTTATTGTTTTTAATAGCTGAGTAGTATTCCATTGTGTAAATATACCAAATTTTTTGTATCCATTCCTCTGTTGAGGGACATCTGGGTTCTTTACAGTTTCTGGCTATTATGAATAAGGCTGCTATGAACATAGTGGAACATGTGTCCTTGTTACCAGATGGAATATCTTCTGGATATATGCCCAGTAGAGGTATTGCAGGATCTTCTGGTAGTACTATGTCCAATTNTAAAGCTGTTTATCAGGTTTAGGAGTTCTCTGGTGGAGTTTTTGGGGTCACTTATATATACTATCATATCATCTGCAAATAGTGATAATTTGAGTTCTTTCTTTCCAATTTGTATCCCCTTGACCTCCTTTTGTTGTTGAATCGCTCTGGCTAGGACTTCAAGTACTATATTGAATAGGTAGGGAGAAAGTGGGCAGCCTTGTCTGGTCCCTGATTTTAGTGGGATTGCTTCCAGTTTCTCTCCATTTATTTTGATGTTGGCCACTGGTTTGCTGTAGATTGCTTTTATCATGTTTAGGTAAGGGCCTTGAGTTCCTGATCTTTCCAAGACCTTTATCATGAATGGGTGTTGGATTCTGTCAAATGCTTTCTCAGCATCTAAGGAGATGATCACGTGGTTTTTATCTTTGAGTTTGTTTATATAGTGTATTACGTTGATGGATTTCCATATATTAAACCATCCCTGCATTCCTGGAATGAAGCCTACTTGGTCATGATGGATGATCGTTTTTATGTGTTCTTGGATTCGGTTGGCGAGAATTTTGTTGAGCATTTTTGCGTCGATATTCATAAGGGAAATTGGTCTGAAGTTCTCTATCTTTGTTGTGTCTTTATGTGGTTTAGGTATCAGAGTAATTGTGGCTTCATAGAATGAATTGGGTAGTGTGCCTTCAGATTCTATTTTGTTGAATACTTTGAGAAGAACTGAAACTAGGTCTTCTTTGAAGGTCTGATAGAACTCTGCACTAATCCCATCTGGTCTTGGGCTTTTTTTGGTTGGGAGACTATTAATGACTGCTTCTATTTCTTTATAGGGCTGTTTAGGTCATTAATCTGATCCTGGTTTAATTTTGGAACTTGATATCTGTCTAGAAAGTTATCCATTTCATCTAGATATTCCATTTTTTAAAATATAACCTTTTGTAGAAGGATCTAATTGTGTTTGGAATTTCCTCAGGATCTGTTGTTATGTCTCCCTTTTCATTTCTGATTTTGTTAATTTGCATCCTATCCCTGTGCCCTCTAGTGAGTCTGGCCAAGGGTTTGTCTCTCTTGTTGACTTTTTCAAAGAACCAGCTCCTGGTTTGATTGGTTCTTTGGATAATTCTTTTTGTTTCCCCATGGTTGATTTCACCCCTGAGTTTGCTTATTTCCTCCAGTCTACTCCTCTTAGGTGAATTTGCTTCTATTTGTTCTAGAGCTTGCAGATGTGCTGCCAAGCTACTAGTGTATGCTCTCTCCATCTCTCCATTTTCTTTTTTTTGTAGGAACTCAGAGCTATGAGTTTACCTCTCAGGAATGCTTTCATTGTGTCCCTTAAGTTCGGGTATGTTGTGGCTTCATTTTCGTTAAACTCTAGAAAGTCTTTAATTTCTTTCTTTATTTCTTCCTTGACCAAGGTATCATTGAGTAGAATGTTGTTCAGTTTCCACGTGAATGATGGTGTTCTGCTAATTAAGTTGTTATTGAAGAACAGCCTTAGTCCATGGTGATCTGACATGATGCATGGGACAATTTCAATATTTTTGAATCAGTTGAGACCTTTTTTGTGGCCAATTATGTGATCAATTTTGGAGAAGGTGCCATGAGGTGCTGAGATAAAGGTATATCCTTTTGTTTTAGGAAGAAATATTCTGTAGATATCTGTTAAGTCCATTCGTTTCATAGCCTAGGTATGTTTGACTGAGTCTCTGTTTAGTTTCTGTTTCCAGGATCTGTCCATTGATGAGAGTGGGGTGTTGAAGTCTCCCACTATTATTGTGTGAGATGCAATGTGTTTTTTGAGCTTTACTAAAGTTTCTTTAATGAAAGTGGCTGCCCTTGCATTTGGAGCATAGATATTCAGAATTGAGAGTTCCTCTTGGAAGATTTTGCCTTTGATGATTATGAAGTGCCCCTCTTTGTCCTTTTTGATAATTTTGGGTTGAAAGTCTATTTTATTCGATATTAGAATGGCTACCCCAGCTTTTTTCTTTGGACCGTTTGCTTGGAAAATGATTTTCCAGTCTTTCACTCTGAGGTAGTATCTGTCTTTTTTCCTGAGGTGTGTTTCTTGTAAGCAGCAAAATGTTGGGTCCTGTTTGTGTAGCCAGTTTCATAATCTATTTCTTTTTATTGGGGAATTGAGTCCATTGATATTAAGAGATATTAAGGAACAGTAATTGTTGCTTCCTGTCATTTTTTGTTTATAGAGTTGGTATTCTGTTCTTTTGGCTGTCTTCTTTTAGGTTTGTTGAAGGATTACTTTCTTGCTTTTTCTAGGGCAGATTTTCCGTCCTTGTATTGGTGTTTTTCTGTTATTATCCTTTGAAGGGCTGGATTCGTGGAAAGATATTGTGTGAATTTGAATTTGTCATGGAATACTTTGGTTTCCCTGTCTATGGTAAATGAGAGTTTGGCTGGGTATAGTAGCCTGGGATGGCACTTGTGTTCTCTTAGTGTTTGCATAATCTCCGTTCATGATCTTCTGGCTTTCATAGTCTCTGATGAGACGTCTGGAGTAATTCTAATAGGCCTGCCTTTATATGTTACTTGACCTTTTTCCCTTACTGCTTTTAATATTCTGTCTTTATTTAGTGCGTTTGTTGTTTTGATTATTATGTGTAGGGAGGAATTTCTTTTTTGGTCCAGCCTATTTGAAGTTCTGTAGGCTTCTTGTATGTTTATGGGCATCTCATTCTTTTTTTTGTTTTTGTTTTTGTTTTTGTTTTTTTTGAGACAGGGTTTCTCTGTGCAGTCCTGGCTGTCCTGGAACTCACTTTGTAGACCAGGCTGGCCTCGAACTCAGAAATCTGCCTGCCTCTGCCTCCCGAGTGCTGGGATTAAAGGCGTGCGCCACCACGCCCGGCTGCATCTCATTCTTTAGGTAAGGAAAGTTTTCTTCCATAATTTTGTTGAAGATATTTGCTGGCCCTTTTGTTTGAGAGTCTTCATTCTCATCTACTCCTATTATCTTTCAGTTTGGTCTTCTCATTGTGTCCTGGATTTCCTGGATATTTTGTGTTAGGATATTTTTGCATGTAGCATTTTCTTTGATTGTCGTATCTATGCTCCCTACAGAATATTCTGTGCCTGAGATTCTCTCTTCTATCTCTCGTATTCTCTTGCCGATGCTCATATCTATGGTTCCTGATTTTTTTCCTATGGTTTCTATCTCCAGGGTTATCTCCTTTTGGTTTTTCTTAATTGTTTCTACTTCCATTTTTCTTCTCTTGATGGCTTTGTTCCATTCCATCACCTGTTTGGTATTGTTTTCCTGTATTTCTCTAAGTTGTTTATCTGTGTTTTCCTGTATTTCCTTCTTATAGTCCTCCATCATCATCATGACGAGTGACTTTATATCCATGTCCTGTTTTTCTGGTGTGTTGTTGTATCTAGGACTTGATGTGGTGGGTGAGTTTGGATCTGGTGATGCCAAGTACTCTTGGATTCTGTTGCTTCTGTTCTTATGCTTGCCTCCTGCCTTGTCTGTCCGAGGAGACCTGTGGTCCCACGATTGCTTGGGGATTTCCGAACGGGCCTGGGGAGAGTGCATAGGGCCTGCGCCTGAGCTTTGAGCGGGTGCAGGGCAGACCAGACCGGAGTGGAAGGCTATCCATTCTTTTTTGAGGAACATCTGGCTTCTTTCCAGCTTCAGCTATTATAAATAAGGCTGAAATAAATATAGTGGTACATGGGTCCTTATTACATGTTGGAACATTTTCTGGGATAGGAGTTATATTGCTGGGTCCTCAGTTAGTACTATGTCCATTTTCTGTGGAACCCACAAACTGATTTCCAGAGTGGTTGTACCAGCTTTCAATTCCAGCAGCAATAGAGTTTTCCTCCTTCTCCACATCCTATCCAGCATCTGTTGTCACTTGAGTTTTTGATTTTAGCCATCTGACTGGTGTGAAGTGGAATCTCAGGGTTGTTTTGATTTGCATTTCTCTGATGACTAAAGAATTTCAACATTTCTTTTGGTGCTTCCCAGCCATTTGTTGCTCTTCAATTGAGAATTCTTGGTTAGCTCTGTACTCCATTTTTAATAGGGTTATTTGGTTCTCTTGAGTCTAACTTCTTAAGTTCATTTTATATATTGGATATTAGCCTTCTATCAAATGTATGATTAGTAAAGATCTTTTCCCAATCTGTTGGTTGCCATTTGCCCTATCGTCAGTGTCCTCTGCCTTACAGAAGCTTTGCAATTTTATGATGTCCCATTTGACAATTCTTATCTTACAGCATAAGCTATAGGTGCTCTGTTTAGGAAATTTTCCCCTGTGCCAATGGGATCAATGCTCTTCTCCATTTTATTCTTTTATTTAGACATTTTCATCATTTATATTTCAAATGCTATGCCCTTTCCTAGTTTCCTCTCCAAAAATCCCCGATAACCTATCCTCTCCCCATGCACCCAAACATACCCAGTCTGGCTTCCTGACCCAGGCATTCCCCTATACTGGGGCATTAAATCTTCGCAAGACCATGGGACTCTCCTCCCATTGATGGCCCAATAAGCCATCTTTTGCTACATATGCAGCTAGAAACATGAGCCCTGGGGGTACTGGTTCCTTCATATTGTTGTTCCTCCAATAGTTGCAGACTCCTTCAGCTCCTTGGGGACTTTCTCTAGCTCCTTCACAGGGACCCTGTATTTACCAGGCACTAGCATAGCCTCACAGGAAACAGCTATATTAGGCTTCTATATGCAAAACCTTGTTGGTATATACAATAGTGTTTGGGTTTGGTGGTTGTTTATGGGATAGATCCCCAGGTGTGGCAGTCTCTGGATGGTCCTTCCTTCAGTCAAAAGCTTCAAACTTTGTCTCTGTAACTCCTTCCATGGATATTTTGTTCCCCCTTCTATGGAGGATCAAAGTATCCACACTTTCATCTTCCTTCTTGAGTTTCACGAGTTTTACAAATTGTATATTGGGTATTCTAAGTTTCTGGGCTAATATTCACTTATCAGTGATTGTATATCATATGTGTTCATTTGTGATTGTGTTACCTCATTCAGGATGATATCCTTCAGATCCATACATTTGCCTAAGAATTTCATAAATTCATTGTTTTAAATACCTGAGTACAAATGTACCATTGTGTAAATGTATCACATTTTCTGTATCCATTTGTCTGTTGAGGGATATCTGGATACTTTCCAGCTTCTGGCTATTATAAATAAGGCTGCTATGAACATGGTGGAGAATGTGTCCTTATTACAAGTTGGAAGATCTTCTGGGTTTATGCCCAGGAGTGGTATTGCTGAATCTTCTGGTAGTACTATGTCCAATTTTTTTGAGGAAATGCCAAACTAATTTCCAAAGGTGTTGTATCAGCTTGCAATCCCACCAACAATGGAGTAGTGTTCCTCGTTCTCCACATCCTCTCCAGCATCTGCTGTCACCTGAATTTTTTATCTTAGCTATTCTGACTGGTGTGAGGTGGAGTCTCAGGGTTGTTTTGATTTACATTTCCCTGATGATTAAGGATGTTGAACTTTTTTTTTTACGTGCTTCACAGGCATTTGGTATTCCTCAGTTGAGAATTCTTTGTTTAGCTCCATACCCCATTTTAAATAGGGTTATTTGATTTTCTGGAGTTCAGCTCTTGAGTTCTTTTTATATACTAGATATTAGTTCCCTATCAGAGTTGTGCCCCTATTTTCTATGGAATCTTCTGCACCTGAGATTTTCTCTTCAATCTCATGAATTCTTTTGGTGATGCTTGCATTCATGGCTCTTGATTTCTTTCCTAGGATTTTTATTTCCAGAGTTCTCATCCCTTGTGATTTCTTTATTGTTTCTACTTCCATTTTAGATCTTGGATGTTTTTGCTCAATTCCTTCACCTGTTTGGATGTGTTTTCCTGTAATTCTTTAAGGGACTTTTGTATTTCTTCTTTAAGGGCTTGTATTTGTTAATCTGTGTTCTCTTGTCATTCTTTAAGGAATTTTTGTATTTCATCTTTAAGGACTCTACCTGTTTAGCTGTGTTGTCCTGTATTTTTTAAGGAAGTTATTAATGTCCTTCCTAAATTCCCCTACCGGCATCATGAGATTTGATTTTAAATCTAAATCTTGCTATTCTGGTGTGTTGTTGAATCCAGTACTCACTGTTTTAGGAGTACTGGGTTCTGAAGATGCCTAGTAGCCTTGGTTTCTGTTGGTAAGTTTTTTTTCCCCCTTGGAAACAACATTATTATTAAAAATTTTTTAAATTCATTTCATGTAGGGTATAATGCTTATTTTTAGAAAAAGTCTTTCTTTAAATATCAACAGTTAAGATATAATCTACACATACTCTTTTGTAGTAAAGGTCTAGAAATCTTGGGAAATACTTCATGCCATGTAACCACACTCACCATTAAGATATAAAATTCTACCAGTCTCTCTATTCTACTTGATGGTGAGGCTCTCCTCTCACCTGTGCTCTGGAAATCTATTTTCTATCTCTGTTGCTTTTCTTTCTAGGAAGTTATAAATGTTATTGTGCAGCACAAAACCTTAAGTCCATCTTGCTTAAATCAGAGTGTACCAGTGTACAGAAGCCTTTCGAACAGCCCCACCTCCTGGCTGCAGATATCAGCCCATAGGACACTGTCCAAGAAGCTCTGTTGCTTCTGTGGCCTGTGTTCCCCTGAGGGAACCTGCCTTAGAGAGAGAGAGACACTTGAGAGAAAATGGTGATCTCACCTGAGTCCTGGGGTCAGAGCACTCCCTTGGAGCAAGCTTTCCTTTGTCAGGGAAGGTTCACAGAGGACTGAGGATCAGCTCCACCTCCTGGCTTCAGATATAGGCTGGACTCTGTTCCAGAACCTCTGTTGCTTCTGTTGCCTATGCTTTCCCAAGCATACCAGCCTTAGAGAGACACTGGAGAGAAAATAGTGATCTCACCTCTAGGCTAATTGTTTTCATTTTGTTTTTATAACTGAAGAAGACATCATTTATCAGTACTGGCTGATATCAGTAGCAGGAGGGAAACACAGAATATTTTCCATTCAAGAAACAGAATGTTCTGAAAGGAAGTCCTCCAATCTGATGGAACAGGAGAAGGTGATCATTTTTTTTCTGTGTTCTTGTAAGAACTCACACTGACCCCATTGGTCTACTAATCAAGATGTGGCTGAGGCTATTTTCTTCATTTATTATCAATGATCTATCTGCAGTGAATATACATTTACAGGCTTTCAGGAATTATTAGCAACAACAATTGGCATCTTGAGGGCATGATAAAAACCAAAGATCTGCTTGTTTTGAGAAGCTGCATGGTGAGATAAGACAAAGAGGTAGCCACATGGATGTAGCTAGATACGATTGAATTGTATTGGTGTCTCTTATTGCCATAGAGACAATTGCATGTTACCTGAATCAACTGAGAAATCATGAAATTAAGTTGAGCTACCTGAGCATAGAAAAATTTTATTTTGCATATCACAACACCAATTTTCCTCTAAGTGGCAGGGGCTGGCATCCTTTATGAGGAATGGTGTCTCCCACAGGAATAAAGGAATGTCAATTAAGCAGCAGATTCACCAAAAGACATTGCAGTTCCTGAAAGTAGCACATTAAGGACAATATTGTAGGATGGGGTGACCTTTGCATGTACTTTGTTCAGGGTAATATGACACACAAGAGAAGCTCATATGTCTGCCAGAAAAACATGAATGCTGAAAGGAATGACTACAATGACTAAATGTGTAGTAATTTCTGAAAAAGCTTCTGATTTATAGAAAAGTGGAAATCTCAGGAGTAGAAACATGAGAGACATTAGGATGAAAATGATTATTAACATGTACAATTCTTCAGTTATAATATGTATCAATTTTCTGACAGGAGAGATGGATCAAATGCTTTTATTGTGAAATCCATGTAGGTTACCTCCTAACCTTTCTAACCCTAATTGAAGCTTCATTCACCTGTATTTAATGAGTCATATATAGTAGGGCCTCTGAGCCTGCCTGACCAGCTATTCTAGCTGAACCCATGAACTTTATGTTCTCCGACACATACACTCACAAAGATGTGCAAGGTCTGAGGCACTAAAGTCACATTATTGGATATGCTTATTGTTTCTTGAATGTGAAATATGTTAAGAGAGATCTTGTTTGTGATACCCAGAAGCTGGAATTAACCCAGATGTCCCCACAACAGAAGAATGGTGTTCATTTATAGAATGGAATACTATGGAATACTACTTAGCTATTAAGAATGAGGACATTCTAAGTTTTGCAGGTAAATGAATGAAACTAAAAAAATATCATCCTCAGTTCCTAAAGGATATGCATGGTATGTAGTCACTAATAAGTGGATATTAGCCAAAAATATACAGAAGGCCCAGAATACAGTCCATTGAACTCAAAAAGGTTAACAAGCCTAAGGGCCCAAGTGAGGACACCCCAATCCCACTTGGGAGGGAGAAGAAAACAATCACAGGAGGTGTGAGGGACAGAGGGATGTGGGTTAGAAAGGAGTCCAGTGGGGGGCATGATTAGATATTGTGTGGGAGGAAGAGGACTGAAGTCCTGAGGACCAGGAGAAAGAATAGAAACGGGCCACCTTGGAAGGTATGAAGTGGGTAGACCCTCCACAAGTATCAGACACCTGAGAAGAAAAAGTCAGGATTCAAATGGAGGGACATTAACTGAAATGTTCTACAGTGGGAGAGGGAACTTGTAGATGCCACCACTAGGAGAAAGACAGGGCATCAAGAGCAGGGATAAGGTTGTCACCCCACAGTCAAAACTCTGATTCAGAATTATTTCTGGTTGAAAGCACTGCAGAGTTAAAAATGGAAAAGATCCTGAGTAAAAGGAGGTCCAATGACAGGCCCAAATTGGGATTCCCTCACACTATTACTGATGCTATGGTGTGCTCACATAAATTGGCCTATCATAACTACCCTCTGAAAGACCCAACATGCAGCTGAAAGAGTCATATTCAGATGTTTATACCCAAACAGTGGACAGAAGCTTGTGATCCCTGTGGTTTGAATTAGAGAAAAGCTGGAAGAAGCTCAGGATGGGGATGGCCCATAGAAGGACTAGCAGTCTCAACTAATGTGAAACCCTGAGATTTCTCAGACAGTGGTCCATCAACCAGGCAACATACACTACTGATATGAGGCAGCCAACACATATGCCTCAGAGGACTGCTGTGTCTGGACCCAGTAAGGGAAAATGCACCTAACTCCTAAGAGACTGGAGGCTCCAGGGAGTGGGTTTATCTGGTTGGATGGGGGATTATGGGGTGAGAATATCCTTGTGGAGATGGGGGTAGAAGACATGGGATATGAAACTGCTAGAGGGTAGACCATGAGGAAGATAAAATCTGGATTGTAATAAATATTAAATGATATTTTAAAAAGCACAGGTTTTAAAATCTTGTATCTAAAAAAATAGGTTTTAGAGTTATGGGTTTAAGAGTTTTTATTGCTATGATAAAACACCATGACAAAAATCAGTTTCTGGATCTTGGGCACAATCTCAGTGGAGGGCCCCAATTTCCCCAGAGGACTCTCCACGGTGCAGGCAACCTAGCACAATGGAGACCTTGAGATCAGTGGTGAGTGGAATGCAACATCAGTTCCAAAAATCCCAGAGGGTCTTGTGCTAGCAGCAACAGGGTCAAAGCACAAAGGCAGGCCCTAGCTCAAACAGAATCTTGGGATCACTGATACCAGGCTATGCAGGAGAGCACGTGGGTGGTAGAAGCAACAGAGCTTCTTGAATAGGGTCCCTTCGGACCTTCATCTTCAGCCAGGAGATAGAGCTGAGACCCAGACCCTGGATACCTTTCCTGCAAGAGGAGAGTCAGCCTCCAGGGAGGGCTCTGACCCCAGAAATCAGGAGGTGGATCCTTGCAAGAGGAGAGCTTGCCTGCAGAGAGTGTTCTGACCACTGGGACTCAGGAGAGAGTTAGTCTCCCAGGAGTGCTGACAGAGGCTAAAGAATCACAGGAGGAACAAGCTCCAGCCAGAGACAGCTAGAATATCAAACACCAGAGACTACCAGATGGTGAAAGGCAAATGTAAGAATCTTACTAACAAAAATCAAGACTACTCAGCATCATCAGAACCCAGTACGCTCACCACAGCAAGTACTGGATACCCCAACACACCCGAAAAGTAAGATTCAGATCTAAAATCATATCTTATGATGCTGGTAGAGGATTTTAAGAAGGGCATTAATAACTCACTTAAACAAATACAGGAGAGCACTTCTAAACAGGTAGAAGCCCTTAAGAGGAAGCATAAAAATCCCTCAAGGAATTACAGGAAAACACTGCTAAAGAGGTAGAAGACATTAAAGAGGAAAAACAAAAATCCTTTAAAGAAATACAGGAAAACACACCCAAACAGGTGATGGAATTGAACAAAACCATATAAGATCTAAAAATGGAAGTAGAAACAGTGAAGAAAACCCAAAGGGAGACAATTCTGGAGATAGGAACCCTAGAAAATAAATCAGGAAGCATTGATGCAAGCATCAGCAACAGAATACAAGAGATGGAAGAGAGATTTTCAGGTGCAGAAGATTCCATAAAGAATATGGACACAACAATCAAAGAAAATGCAAAATACAAAAAGATCCTAACCCAAAACATCCAGGAAATCCAGGACACAATGAGAAGACCAAAGCTATGGATAATAGGTATAGATGAGAATGAAGATTTTCAACTTAAAGGACCAGTAAATATCTTCAACTAAATTAGAGAAGAAAACTTTCCTAACCTAAAGAAAGAGATACCCATAAACATTCAAGAAGCCTACAGAACTCCAAGTAGACTGAAACAGAAAAGAAATTCCTCCTGACACATAATAATCAGAAAAGCAAATGCACTAAATAAAGATAGATTATTTAAAGCAGTAAGGGAAAAAGGTCAAGTAATATATAAAGGCAGGCCTATTAGAATCACTCCAGACTTCTCACCAGAGACTATGATAGCCAGAAGATCCTGGAAAGATGTTATACAGATCCTAAGAGAACACAAATGCCAGTCCAGGCTACTATACCCAGTAAACCTCTCAATTAGCATAGATGGAGAAAACAAAGTATTCCATGATTAAACCAAATTCACACAATATCTTTCCATGAATCCAGCCCTTTAGAGGATAATAATGGGAAAACACCAACACAAAGGTTGAAACTACACCCTAGAAAAAGCAAGAAAGTAATCCTTCAACAAACCTAAAAGAAGACAGCCACAAGAAGAGAATCCCAACTCTAACAACACAAATAACAGGAAGCAACAATTACTTTTTCTTAATATTTCTTAATATCAGTGGACTCAATTCCCAAATAAAAAGACATAGACTAACAGACTGGCTACATATTCAGGACCCAACTTTTTGCTGCTTAAAGGAAACCCACCTCAGGTAAAAAGACAGAAATTACCTCAGAGTGAAAGGCTGGAAAACAATTTTCCAAGTAAATGGTCCCAAGAAACAAGCTGGAGTAGCCATTCTAATATTGAATAAAATCTACTTCCAGCCCAAAGTTATCAAAAAAGACAAGAAGGGGCACTTCATTCTTATCAAAGGTAAAATCTTCCAAGATGAACTCTCAATTCTGAATATCTACCCTCCAAATGCAAGTGCATTCACATTCATTAAGAAACTATAGTAAAGCTCAAAGCACACATTGCACCTCACACAATAATAGTGGGAGACTTCCATACTCCACTCTCATAAATGCACAGATCCTGGAAACAGAAACTAAACAGAGACACACGGACACTAACAGAAGTTATAAAACAAATGGATTTAATAGATATCTACAGATCATTTTGTCCTAAAACAAAAGGATATACCTTCTTCTCAGCACCTCATGGCACCTTCTCCAAAATTGATCATATAATTGGTCACAAAGTAGGGCTCAACAGATAAAAACATATTGAAATCATCCCATGTATCCTATCAGATCACCATGGACTAAGGCTGATCTTTTATAACAACATAGATAATAGAAAACCAACATTCACCTGGAAACTGAAGAACACTCTACTCTATGATTCCTTGGTCAAGGATGAAATAAAGAAATAAATCAAAGACTTTTTTTAGAGTTTAATGAAAATGAAGCCACAACACAACCTTATGTGACACAATGACAGCATTACTAAGAGGAAAACACATAGCTCAGAGCACTTGCAAAAAGAAACTAGAGAGAGCATACATTAGTAACCTGATAGCACACCTAGAAGCTCTAGAACAAAAGGAAGCAAATTCACCCAAGAGGAGTAGACAGCAGGAAATAATCAAACTCCAGCTGAAATCAACCAAGTGGACACAAAAAGAACTTATTCAAAGTATCAACCAAACCAGGAGCTGGTTCTTTGAGAAAATCAACAAGATAGATAAACCCTTAGCCAGACACACTAGAGGGCACAGGGACAGTATTCTAACTAACAAAGTCAGAAATGAATAGGGACACATAACAACAGAACCCAAGGAATTCCAAAACATTAGATCCTACTACAAAAGGCTATACTCAACAAACCTGGAAAACCTGGATGAAATGGACAAATTTATAGACACACACCAGATACCAAAGTTAAATCAGGATCAGATTAACAATCTTAACAGTCCCATATCCCCTAAAGGAATACAAGGATTCATCAATAGTCTCACAACCAAAAAGAGTTCAGGACGAGATGGGTTTAGTGCAGAATTTTATCAGACTTTCATAGAAGACCTAATTCCAACTCTCCTCAAACTATTCCACAAAATAGAAACAGAAGGTACTCTACCCAATTCATTCTATGAAGCCACAATTACTCTGATACTGAAACCACATAAAGACCCAACACAGATAGAGAAATTCAGACCAATTTCCCTTGTGAATATCAATGCAGAACACTCAATAAAATTCTCACTAAATGAATCCAAGAACACATCTAAACAATCATCCATCAGGATTAAGTAGACTTCATTCCAGTGATGCAGGGATGGTTTAATATATGGAAATCCATCAACGTAATCCAATATATAAACAAACTCAAAGACAAAAACCACACAATCATCCTGATAGATGCTGAGAAAGCATTTGACAAAATCGAACACCCATTCATGATAAAAGTCTTGGAAAAATTCAAGATTTCAAGCCCATACCTAAACATAATAAAAGCAATATACAGCAAACCAGTAGCCAACATCACACTAAATGGAGAGAAGCTGGAGACAATCCCACTAAAATCAGGGACTAGACAAGGCTGTCCACTTTCTCCCTACCTATTCAATATAGCAATTCGACAACAAAAGGAGATTAAGGAGATACAAATTGGAAAGGAAGAAATCAAAATATCACTATTTGCAGATATGATAGTATATATAAGTGATCCTAAAAATTCCACCAAAGAACTCCTAAACCTGATAAACAGCTTCAGTGAAGTAGCTCGATATAAAATTAACTCAAACAAATTAGGGAAACAACACCCTTCACATTAGTCAGAAGTAATTAAAATAGATTTGTGTGACTCTAACTAAGGAAGTGATAGATCAGTATGACAAGAACTTCAATTCTCTGAAGAAAGAAATCAAGGACAATCTCAGAAGATGGAGAGTTCTCATGCTCGTGGATTGGCAGGATTAACATAGTCAAAGTGGATATCTTCCCCCAAACAATCTACAAATTCAATGCAATCCCCATCAAATTCCAACTCAATTCTTCAACGAATTAGAAAGGGTAATTTGCAAACCCATCTAGAATAACAAAAAACCTAGGATAGCAAAAACTCTTCTCAATGAAGGAAAAACCTCTGGTGGAATCACCATGCCTGACCTAAAGCTGTACTACAGAGCAATTGTGATTAAAAACTGCATGGTAATGGTACAGCGACAGACAGGTAGATCAATGGAATAGAATTGAAGACTCAGAAATGAACCCACACACCTATGGTTACTTGACAAAGGAGCTAAAACCATCCAGTGGGAAAAAGACAGCATTTTAAACAAGTGATGCTGGCACAACTGGTGGTTATCATGTAGAAGAATGTGAATTGATCCATTCTTAACCCCTTGTACTATGGTCATGTCTACATGGATCAAGGAACTCCACATAAAATCAGAGACACTGAAACTCATAGAGGAGAAAGTTGGGAAATGCCTAGATGATAGGGGCACAGGGGAAATATTCCTGAACAGAAAAGCAATAGCTTGTGCTGTAAGATCTAGAATTGACCAATGGGACTTCATAAAATTGCAAAGCTTCTGTAAGGCAAAAGACACTGTCATAAGACAGAAAGTCCACTAACAAATTGGACTTTACCCATATTTATCTGATAGGCAACTAATATCCAATATATATAAAGCACTCAAGAAGATGGAATTCAGAAAATCAAATAACCCTATTAAAAATGAGATACAGAGCTATACAAAGAATTCTCAAGTGAGGAATACCGAATGGCTGAGAAGCACCTGAAAAATGTTCCACATCCTTTTTCATCGGATAAATTCAAATCAAAATAACCCTGAGATTCCCCCTTTCACCAGTCAGAATGGCTAAGATAAAAAATTCAGGTGACATCAGATGCTGGCGAGGATGTGGAGAAAGAGGGACACTCCTCCATTGATGGTGGGATTGCAAGCTTGTACAAACACTCTGGAAATCAGTCTGGAGGTTCCTCAGAAAATTGGACATAGTACTACCAGAGGATCTTGCAATACCACTCCTAGGCATATATCCAGAAGGTGTTCCAACTTGTAATAAGGACTCATGCTCTTCTACGGTCATGGCTGCCTTATGTAATAGCCAGAAGCTGGAAAGAACCCAGATGTCCCTCAACAGAGGAATGGATACAGAAAGTTTGGTACATTTACACAATGGAGTACTACTCAGCTATTAAAAACCATGAATTTATGAAATTCTTAGGCAAATTGATGGATCTGGAGGATATCATCCTGAATTAGGTAACCCAATCACAAAAGAACACACATGGTTTGCTCTCACTGATAAGTGGATATTAATCCAGAAACCTAGAATATCCAAGACACAATTTGCAAATCACATGTATCTCAAGGAGAAGGAAGACAAAAGTGTGGATACTTCGATCCTTCTTAGAAGGGGGAACAGAATTCCCATGCAAGGCGTTACAGAGACAAAGCTTTGAACTTATGACTGAAGGAAGAATTCTCCAGGGACTCCCCTACTCAAGGATCCATCCCATATACAACCCCCAAACCCATATACTACTACATATGACAGATAGATTTTGCTAACAGGACACTGACATAGCTCTCTCTTGTGAGTCTATTCCAATGCCTGGCAAATACAGAAGTGGATGCTCACAGTCATCTATTAGATGGAACCCTGGGCCCCTAATGAAGGAGGTAGAGAAATTACCCAAGGAGCTAAAGGGGTCTGCAACCCTATAGGAGGAACAACAATATGTACTAACCATTACCCCCCAGAACTGTGTCTCTAGTTGCATATATAGCAGAGGACGGCCTAGTCGGCCATCAATGTGAGGCTCTTGTTCTTGTGAAGATCATATGCCCCAGTACAGGGGAATGTCAGGGCCAGGAAGCAGAAGTGGATGGGTTCAGGAGTAGGATGGGGGGAGAGTATATGGGGCTTTTGAGATAGCATTTGAAATGTAAATGAATAAAATATCTAATAAAAAAAGATATAGGGGAAGAAAAGTAAAAAAAAAAGGTGCAGTTTGTGATTGAGTAGTGTATCTATAGTTATCTGAATTTGTAAACTAAAGTTACACACTCATAAATTCATAGAAACATAGTATCACCTAAAATGTGTCACACTGACATAAAGAACATTCCCAAGAGTTTTTTTCAAATAGTCTTCTTTCTTTTAAAAGAGAGAGAGAGACAGACAGACAGATTGACAGACATATAGACACTCACATTGGCCTGGAGTTATGGTAAGTTCTGCTTCTGACTGCTGAATTGGGTTACAGGCACACCACCATGCTGGGCCCTTCCTGGAGTACTGTCAGAGTCATTCTCTCTGTGGCCAGTACTAAGGGCTGAGCTTGGGAAGCTAACTGCCCTTGAGTTTCAACTCGATCATTTTTAATACTTACCTAAATTATTTGTCACCTTTGTGTTCAATATTCCACAGTTCTGGGATGGAGCCAATCTATAATGCAGAGACAAACTACTTCATGGATGTTTCTGCTTTCACAAGAAGTAAATAAAACATCCCAAGTAAGGACTGATCCCATGTAGAATAGTTGACACACAGTAGGTTGCATATCATAGATTAAAACATGAAAAGAATTGCTGTGGATTTGGGAGGAGTTTGTAGGAGGAGTTGGGGTGAATATTACCAAGATACATTTTATGGGATTCTCAAAGAATTAATAAATATTTTATCTTACACTTTTAAGCCATACTGTATCACTTATGGAAGGTAGGTCAGGGACTCAAGGCAATAAACTAAAGTAAAGGACTGAAGCAGAAGCCATGGAGGAAACAGGTTTACAGTCTTTTTTCTCCTGGCTTGCCCAACTTGCTTTCCTAAATCCATGAATACTAACTCCCAAGGGATTACATCATTCACTGAGAGCCGTACCTTCTCACATCACACATTAATCAAGAAAATGCCTGACAGACAGACCATAGGACAATCTGTTGGTGGTATTTTCTTAATTGAGGTTCACTTTTTCCAAATTACTCTAGCTATGTTGCTGACACAAACTACCCAGTGTATAATGTTGCATAATTTGATTATAGTAATCAAATTTTTATTGCATATATGAACATATATATCCATATATATCATATAACCATATATATGTAGGAAATAATCACAAGATATAATATAAAAATGAAATTTCAGTTTCAATCATACTTCAATAAATCTGGAATAGTGTTGGCTCTAAGAAAACCCAAGAATTCATAGAAGTCAGGCTAAATGTTCATTGCTTGCTAAAGCCTTACGCTGTGCCTTTTTTTTTTATTATACTTACAAGGCGATTGTTTTCTATTATTCAAATCCTATCATGTTTCTGAATGTTTTCTATTCAGACCATATGGGTAATTAAACCATTTGACTATCTTCATTTGTATTTTTTTTTTTTGCCAAGAGAGGTAGCTAAGAAAAAATTATCCAATAAAGTTTAGCCTGTTGCTGTAATAAAAGGAAAGATAAATATCATCAAAATATATTGTAAATCAAAGCATTGTTTTACAAAGTATGACATTATTTATAAAAGTTGATTAATATTGTTTAAGTGACAAAATGTAAGATATGGAAAATACACTTCATAATAAATCACTATTGTATTTTTACAGGTTAGTTCATGAATACTCACCACCTGCTGTTGTGACATGATTAAGTATGTATATGTAATTGTATAAAATAAATACATTATTCAAACCATACAATCTTGATGTTACTCATATCATTAGGATATTCTGTTTCCTGCACAGGGAGAACAGAGTGAAGGCTCACAGAGTTAACTGGAGATCACCAGAAAGGGACTCACAGTTGGGAAACATGCAGCAACTACTGCAGCCATGTTTACCCATAATGAGGTTGGATTATGGAGAAGAGCCAAATTAATTTGCAAGATGCAAGAAATTGTGTAAAAAAAGACAAAGGTGCTCACCAAGAGCAGAATGGTCTTTGTGGCTCTGAACTCAGCAGAGGACCTGAAGGAAAAGTTGCTTCTATGAATGTGCTTCATTCTCTGCTTATGTCTGTAGAGAATGTAAACCATGTAGCTGCTGGACCAAAGCATCAGCAACATGAACAACACATCAGGAATAGAGAGCAATACTGCACTGATAATGTCACTGACCTTGTCCTGATTAACAGTAGAACAGAAATCGTATACCCTTAGGCGTGTAACGTTCCTATTGTTTTGTCTTGCTGTCATGTACATGGGAAAAGATATATTTACTAAGAGTGACAGGACCCAGCTCATGTACACACAAGAAGCAATGTAACTGGGAGACTTGAATTTAAGCTGTGTCCACCTGGAAGCATTTGGACTGATGGTGATGGCCTGGAAGACACTCAGAAAGCAGGTGCTGCTGATGGAAACACCCCTCCCTATTCTGTGAAGATAGAAGGTCAATTTGCAACCAATGTCATTGAGAAAACTTTTAAACCCAAATGCAGACACGGTATGGGGAATTCCTTTACACAGTAGAGTTAAGAAGTTGGCTACAATCAAGTGCTGCAGAATCCAGTCTGTGAACTTTAGTCTGCACCCCATGTAGTAAAGCATCAGATAATGGTAGACTAAGAAGGAGTTGCCCAGGATCCCAACTACAATCTGTGATAAGAAGATCACAGTTATTACAATGTCACTGTTTTCCATGCTCTCAAAATTTATGGTCTTAAGAGTTCTGACATGGGAAGGTGAGATATAGGCTGTACACACTATACTATTTCCTATATTCTATATTCATAATTAGACGTATGCAGAAGACTCCTTTGATTATTTACAGGATTCAAAAAACTTCATTATAATCTCAGAGTGTATCATGTATCATTCCTAGTTTTGAATGATGTGTATTCCACTTAGTCATTATTCATATGAGCAGAAGCTTCTGCTCTAGCTTTAGATAAGCAGATGAGTAAAAATAAGATAAGCTCCTGTAAGACAAGTATTCATACATCCATGCTTTGTTATTTTTTGAAAGTGAGGACTTTAAGTACACAAAATTGATGGATAAGCTACTGGGATCCACAACTACCTGAAAAATCATTCAAATATATTTGCAAATTCAACAACATCACACATTTTATATGAATTACATATTTTACATTTTCAAAGTCACTGATGTTGTATAATTTTGTAGTTAAATTTTCCATGCTTGTGTATGTGATTTTTTTGGGTTGAAATATCAATTTTTAGTAAACCCTGGGAATTTTAATGTACAGTAGGAATTACTGTCTCAGGAGAAGTACATAAAACCATGAAAATGTCCCAAATTTTCAATGCAGCCTAATAGTTTACTTATACTTATGATAGTAAAGCAAATAAAATGATAGCATAAGAGAAACCAATAATATTCTCACACCATATATTAATTTTCAGAAAGAAAGAAAGAAAGCACTAGTTAAAAGAGTATGGATCACAACATTATGATTGTGGACCTGATGATATACTTCAGTGCTACCTGGTACCTAAAAAAGTCATCTCTGTACAGGATTTTAAGGTTTTCAAACCACCTAACTCCAGCATGATGTGTACCCATTGCCTTTTGTCAGCATCATGTTTTGTGCTTTTTAACCAGTGAAGAACTTGTGTCTAGAGAGATGGGTCAGTATTCAAGAGCACTGACTGCTTTTTTTAGAGAACCTGGGTAGCTTACAAACAACTATATCTAGTTTTAGGGTTCCAAGATCCTCTTCTGGCCTTTGAACATTCCAGGCACATATGTGATACACAGTTGTGCATTCATGCTCACACACACACACACACACACACACACACACACACACAAACGCACACATGCACACACATACAAATAGAATAAATTTCCATCTTTAGCATCCTAAAATTAAAAAAATAAACTATAGCATTCCTTAGAAAATTCATCATGTTCATAGCTATATTTTAACATGTAAAGAAACTCAATTTACTTCTTCACATCATCATATACTCAACAGTCACATTCATCCAATATTTATTTATTTCTGTTCAAAGGTAGAATCTGAACATATGTAAAAACAAGATAGACCACATCTGACTGTTAGTGTTTGGATTGGTAATCAATAGGTATTATTATTATGAAAATTTTCTGAGCATACTTTAGGAGGAAACAAGCTTCATCATGATCACAGACTACACTCTTTTCAGAGAATTTGAAGTCCCTTTCTCCATCAATAGCCTCATGTTTCTTTTCAAGCAATCTACCTTTGGCTATGCTGTCAGCTTGGGATTTCAGGGTTCATTTACCTTCTACCCTCTCTCTGAAGAACACCTCTTGAAACTGTAGAGTCAGATCATCCATAGAAAAGATTCTCAGGATCATGACTAAGAACTAGAATGATGATAAATCAAGTTTTCAGCATCTTGTATTACAGGTTTCATTATCCTTTGAAATAAATTACAAAAATTCCAATGAAGGACTCATGAATGTAAGAATGTCAGAGACTGTGTTATGTCTGTATTACCTCATGTACATTTTGTCTGTATCCTGAGCCCATGATTCAGATACTTCTTCAATTGCTAGTAGTCCTGTGACATAGTTCAATTTCAAGCTGAGTTTTATGGAAGTTATGCTTAGCTAGAGTCTTCCGATGGGTTTTCTTTATGTACTCTGACTCACAGACTCCTCTGGATGCATTCAAAGTGCTGTTTCTCTTGCCAGGATGCTGATCTTAGTGCGAAGGTCTTATGGACCCTGAAATATACTAGAGGGTGGAAGCCAGTACCTGAGATATGGACAAATAATTCTGTGATCTCATCTCCCTTCAGACATGCAATTAAATTTTCACCATCAGTAGTAGTGGGTACCCAACTTTGCATGAAGCAGGGGGAAACTTTTCTAAGTATCTTTTCCCCAGGTGTCTTGCATCAAAAACTTTTTTTTTTTTTTTGCTATCATCTCAATGAAATGTAGCAGTTTGCTGTGATTGTTATATTCTCATGTCTCTGCAGACTGATAAGGGTGATGAAATTCCTTGGTATATCTTGCAAACATGACCAAGGCACACTTGCATTACTCCATTTCTGATTACCTGAGGTGTCATGGAACCGAATTCAGTTTATCCATTCCTTAAATGAGAGCTTTGTTCCATTAATTGTAGAGGAAAAATTCAGTGATAGAAACATCTTATTTGTGTCTTTTAAGTTTTTCAGTACAGGATGTGAATAATTTACATTTACACCTTGGAAAATGTTGAGATCAAATACTGTATTTGAAGTTAATTTTTTTTATTTCACTTTTACAACTGAAGAAAGCATCATTTATCAGTACTGGTTGATATCAGTAACAGGAGGGAAACAATATTTTCCATACAAGAAACAGAATTTTCTGAAAGTACGTCTTCCACGATGATGGAGCAGGATAATATAACTCTTCTTCTGGGCTCTTGAAAGAAATCACACTGATTCCATTGTACTACTAAACTAGATGTGACTGATGTTATTTTCTTCATTTATTATTGATACTCTATTTGTGGTGAATATACATTTACATGGTCCCAGGAATTATTAGCAACAATAACTGGCATCTTGATAGAATGAGAAGAACCAAAGATCTTCTTCTTTTTAGAAGCTGCATGGTGAGATAAGAGATAGAAGTAGCCATGTAGATGTAGCTAACTATACCTGTGCTATATTGGATGGTGTCACTTCATGCTATAGTGTTAATTACATATTCTGTGAAAAAAGTGATAAGCCATGCAATTAATTTGAGCTACTGAACATGAAACATTTTTAGTTGGGTATCAGGACACCAATTTTCCTCTAAGTGGCATGGGATGACACCCTCTATGAAGAATGTTGACTGCCCCAGGAATACAGGGATGTCAATAAAGCAGCAGATTCACCAAAAGACATGTTGCAATTCTTGAAAGCAGCACATTAGGGACAATATTGTAGGTTGTGGTGACCATTGCATGTACTTTGTTTTGGGTAATACAGTAAAAAACAGAAGCTCATATTTCTGCCAGAAAAACATGAATACTGAAGAAGGAAGTGACTACAATGGGTAAAGTTCACTTGTGTGCCAACCTCTGAAAAAGCTTCTGAATTGTCAGGAAAGTAGGAAAATGACCATATCAAGTTGTCCTTTCACTTCTTTTATGGGTAGAAATATAAGAATTTATTGAAAGAGTGCTGAGTTATGTACAGAATGTACATCCATTATAATACTCAAGCATATAAAATAAATAATAATTAGGAGAATCAAGGACACATAATCCGCTAGGTTCCTAGCAACCTTATTTATAACAACCAGAAGCTTGAAAGAACCCAGATCTCCTTCAACAGAGGTTGGATACAGAAAATGGGGTACATTTACACAATGGAGTACTACTCAGCTATTAAAAACTATGAAATTCATAGGCAAATGGATGCAACTAGAAAATATCATCCTGAGTGAGGTAAGCCAGTCACAAAAGAATGTACATGGTATGCATTCACTGATAAATGGATATTAGCCCTAAAGCACAGAATACTCAAGGTATAATTCACAGACCACATGAAACTCAAGAATAAGGAAGACCAGTGTGTGGGACCTTTGGTCCATCTAAGAAAAGAGAACACCCTCATAGAAGTAGGGAGAGGAGAGATAAGATAGGGGGTTTCTGGGAGGGGAGAAACTGGGAAAGGGGATAATAACATTTGAAATGTAAATAAAGAAAATATTAAATAAAAATTCCAAAAAAGATATAATAATTAAGAGAATCACCATCCTATTTACAATCACCAAACCCAGACACTGTTGTTGATGCCAACAAATGCTTGCTGACAGGAGCCTGATATAGCTGTCTCCTGAGAGGCTCTGCCAGTGCCTCACAAATACAGATGTGGATGCTTACAGCCTTTCATTGACTGAGCATAGGATCTCCAGTGAAGGAGCTAAAGAAAGGATCCAAGGAGCTGAAGGGATTTGTAGCCTCATAGGAGGAACAACAATATGAATGAGGCTGTTACCTGAGAGCTTCCAGGGACTAAACCACCAACCAAAAAGCCATTGTGGGACTCATGGCTCCAGCTTCATATGCAACAAAAGATGGCCTAGTTTGTCATCAATGGGAGGAGAGGACCTTTGTTCTATGAAGGATCTATGCCCCAGTATGGGGGAATGCCAGGGCCAGGAAGCAGGAGTGAGTGGGTGGGTGAGCAGGGGGGATGGGGGATGAGGTAGTAGAAGGGTATTTTTTGGAGGGGAAACCAGGAAATGGGAGAACATTTGAAATGTAAATAAAGAATATATCCAATAAAATAAATAAAACAACAACAAAACAAAACAAAGCAAAACAAAACAAAACACCCCCAAAACCCAAACCAAATAAAACAAAATAACAGCAACAACAAAAGAGAATCATCAGTGATAGGAAGAATTTGTTAAAACTACCAAGTAGTTGTTTTCAAACTTCCTATTGCTTCAACCATTTATTACCATTCATGTGGTATCCCCAACCATAAATTCATTTTCATTGCAAGTTTAAAATCATAATTTTGCTACAGTTATGAACAGTAATATACATATCTGGTACATATGATATCTGATATGAGATCCCTGTGTGCACGGCCTTTGACACCCCAGAAGAGTCATGACTAATAGGTTGATAACCACTGCTTTAAAGTGAAAAGTTATTCTGAATTAACTTTTTTCCTTTTTTCAAATAGATTTATTTCTCAGGTAATGCATCTTGATTCACTCTCTCTTCTCCTCCCAGTTCTTCCCTATTTCCTATCACATTCACATACACTTTCTTTCTGTCCACCATTTGGAAAACCACAAGATTTCTAAGGAATTAACAATAAAATATAATATTAAATATAATAAAATTTGTATAGAAAACTAACACATTGAAGTTGTACAAAGTAAGCAAACAGAAGGGAATATGCAAAGGAAAAAGAACAGAATATAATACACACTCAACAATGCACTCAAGATTAAATAAAAACACTAAACTGAATAAAGCAACATGGCTCTCCTCAGCACTAATGTCTTGAAAAACAATGGATCTAGGTTAGAGGAACTATTTATTCTTTGTTAATGCTTGTTTGTATTTTTTTTCTTTCATTAGATATTTTCTTTATTTACATTTCAAATGCTATCCTGAAAGTTCCCTATACACTCCCCCCATCCTGATTCCCCACCCACCCACTCCCACTTCCTGGCCGTGGCATTCCCCTGTACTGGGGCATATAAAGTTTGTAAGACCAATGGGCCTCTCTTCCCAGTGATGGCTGACTAGGCCATCTTCTGCTGCATATGCATCTAGAGACATGTGCTCTGGGGTACTGTTTAGTTCATATTGTTGTTCCACCTAAAGAGGTGTAGACCCCTTCAACTCCTTGGGTGATTTCTCTAGATCCTCCATTGGAGGCTCTGTGTTCCATCCTATAGATGAATGTGAGCATCCTAGTCTGTGTTTGCCAGGCACTAGCATAGCCTCACTCGAGATTTTGGTATTGTATTATCTGTAGAATACTAAGACACACTGGTAATTGCTTAGAGAAGACAACAATCCTGTGATCTCTTGCAAAATATTTATGAGCCTTGAGTGTTTCACAAGATTGGAAAAGTATGTGAAAAATATAAATTTGTAAGTAAACAAATGAAAGAACCTATGTGAATGGGAATGGACACGTAGTCAAAGTTCTCTTAAGTGATTGGTGGTGAAAATTACAATGACTGCTTGAGCTCCATTTACTCCCCAATATCACCTTGACTATTGGAGCCATAGTTGATGATTGACTGAAAGAAGAAGAAAGACATTATTTCTGAACACACAACACTTTGGTTCCAGGTCATTGAAAAAGTCAACTATAAGCAGAGTTGGATGTACCCTGAATGATGGCTTCTGTAGTCTTAGAAGTCATCATTAAGTTTGCATCAGGTTAAGTGTCCTTCACATTTTTGGCAATTAATGATTTTACTGAACTATGTTGTCAGCACACTTAGTAGACTGCACGTAGAAGTACAATAATTGCGCCCCCGCTGCCACTGTCTGCCATCATCCCTCTCTGTGCCCAGCGGAGGCCACTAGGGCAGCTTGTGCACTCTCCACACCCCAGGACATTAGGTACACATCGGGGTTACAGGTGAGTGGAGCACACTGTGGGCTTTGAAATCGTGGAGGGTCTGGTTTCAGGAGCTGCAGAAACAGAGGAACTCCGCCCAACCAGAGGCTGGGACTTCTACCAGCCAGGACTACCCCCACCACCGCTGCCCACCATCATCCCTCTCTGAGCCCAGCAGAGGCCACTAGGGCAGCTTGTGCACTTTCCACACCCTAGGATATTAGGTACACCTCGGGTTTACAGGTGAGTGGAGCACACCATGGGCTTTGAAATCGCGGAGGGTCTGGTTTCAGAAGCAGGAGGAATGGAGGAACTCTGCCCAACCTGAGATTGGGACCTCTTCCAGCCAGGACCACCCCCGCCATCTTCCCTCTGAGCCCAGCAGAGAAGGCTAGGGCCCTTTGTGTGCTCTCCACCCCCCAGGACATTAGGATCACCTCTGGATTGCAGGACCTTGGGATCACCTCCAGATTACAGAAGAGAGGCAGCCTGCTGTGAGAATTCTGACCCTAGAACTTAGGAAGTGGATCAGAGCTCCACTCTGCTGGATGCCGGACTTGCATGAGTAGAGCTTACCTTCAGAGAGTGCTCTGATAAGTGGATCTCTAGGGGGAGTTGGTCTACCAGAAGTGCTGTTAGAGGCTAACAGAATCACAGGAGGATCAAGATCAAACCAGTGACAGCTTGGACATTAACACCAGAAATCTCCAGATGGCAAAAGGCAAACATAAGAATCTCACTAACAGAAACCAAGAACAATGGGCATCTTCAGAACCCAGTACGCCCGCTGCAATGAGTCCTGGATATGCCAACATGCCTGAAAAGCAAGACACAGATTTTAAATCATATCTCATCATGATGGTAGAAGATTTTAAGAAGGACATTAATAACACACTTAAAGAAATACAGGAGAACAATGCTAAATAGACAGAAGCCCTTAAAGAAGAAAAACAAAAATTCTTCAAGGAACTACAGGAGAACACTGCTAAAAAGGTAGAAGCCATTAAAGAGGAAATACAAAAATCCCTCAAGGAATCACAAGACAACACTGCTAAACAAGTAGAAGCCCTTAAAGAGCTACAGGCAAACACTGCTAAACAGGTAGAAGAAATGCAAAAATCCCTTAAAGAACTACATGAAAACACAACCAAACAGGTGATGGAATTTAAGAAAACCATTCAAGATCTAAAAATGGAGGTAGAAACACAGAAGAAAACCCAAAAGGAGACAACACTGGATATAGAAAACCTAGGAAAGAAATTAGGAACCATAGATGTGAGCATCAGCAACAGAATACAAGAGATGGAAGAGAGAATCTCAGGTGCAGAAGATTCCATAGAGATCATGGACACAACAATCAAAGTAAAGGCAAAATGCAAAAAGATCCTAACTCAAAACATCCAGGTAATCCAGGACAAAATGAGAAGACCAAACCTACGGATAATAGGAGTAGATAAGAATGAAGATTCTCAACTTAAAGGGCCAGCAAATATCTTCAACAAAATCATAGAAGAAAACTTCCCATACCTAAGGAAAGAGATGCCCATGAACATACAAGAAGTCTACAGAACTCCAACCAGACTGGACCAGAAAAGAAATTCCTCCCGACACATAATAATCAGAACAACAAATGCACTAAATAAAGACAGAATATTGAAAGCAGTAAGGGAAAAAGGTCAAGTAACATATAAAGGCAAGCCTATTAGAATCACTCCAGATTTCCAACCAGAGACTATGAAAGCCAGAAGATCCTGGACAGATGTTATGCAGACACTAAGAGAACACAAATGCCAGCCCAGGCTACTATACCCAGCAAAACTGTCCATTACCATAGATGGAGAAACCAAAGTTTTCCAAGACAGAACTAAATTCACACAATATCTTTCCACGAATCCAGCCCTTCAAAGGATAATAACAGGAAAACAGCAACTCAAAGTAGGAAACTACACCCTAGAAAAAATAAGAAAGTAATCCTTTAACAAAACTAAAGGAAGACAATCACAAGAACATACTCCCATCTTTAACATCAAAAATGACAGGAAATAACACTAACTTTTCTTTGATTTCTCTTAACATCAATGGACTCAATTCCCAAATAAAAAGGCATAGACTAACAGACTGCCTACACAAACAAGACCTGACATTTTGCTGCTTACAGGACCCACCTCAGAGACAAAGACAGACACTAGCTCAGAGTAAAAGGCTGGAAAACAATTTTCCAAGCAAATGGCTCAAAGAAACAAGCAGGAGTAGCCATTCTAATATCGAATAAAATTGACTTCCAACCCAAAGTTATCAAAAAAGACAAAGAGGGGCACTTCATACACATTAAAGGCAAAATCCACCAAAATGAACTTTCAATTCTAAATATCTATGCTCCAAATGTAAGGGCAGCCACATTCATTAAAGTAACTTTAGTAAAGCTCAAAGCACACATTGCACCTCACACAATAATAGTGGGAGACTTCAACACCCCACTCTCACCAATGGACAGATCCTGGAAACAGAAACTAAACAGAGATACGTGCTCACTAACAGAAGTTATGAATCAAATGAATTTAACAAATATCTATAGAACATTTTATCCTAAAACAAAAGGATATACCTTCTTCTCAGCAGCTCATGGTACCTCCTCCAAAATTGACCACAAGTCACAAAACAGGCCTTAACAGATACAAAAATACTGAAATTATCCCATGCATCCTAACAAATCACCACAGACCTAGGCTGATCTTCAATAACAGCAGAAATAATAGAAAGACAACATTCACATGGAAACTGAACAACACTCTCCTCAATGATACCTTGGTCAAGGAAGAAATAAAGAAAGAAATTAAAGATTTTTTAGAGTTTAATGAAAATGAAGCCAAAACATACCCAAACTTATGGAACACATTGAAAGCAGTCCTAAGAGGAAAACTCATAGCCCTGAGTGCCTCCAAAAAGAAACTAGAGAAAGCATATACTAACAGTCTGACAGAACACCTAGAAAACCTATAACAAAAGGATGCAAATTCACCCAAGAGGAGTAGACACCAGGAAATAATCAAACTCAGAGCAGAAATCAACCAATTGGAAACAAAAAGAACTATTCAAAGAATCAAACAAACCAGGAGCTGGTTCTTTGAGAAAATCAACAAGATAGATAAACCCTTAGACAGACTAACTAGAAGGCAGAGGGACAGTATCTGAATTAACAAAATCAGAAATGAAAAAGGAGACATAACATCTGATCCTGAAGAAATCCAAAACATCATCAGATCCTACTACAAAAGCCTATACTCAACAAAACTGGAAAACCTGGATGAAATGGACAACTTCCTAGACAGATACCAGGTACCAAAGTTAAATCCGGATCAGATAAACAATCTTAACAGTCCCATTTCCCCTAAAGAAATAGAAGCAGTCATCAATAGTCTCCCATCCAAAAAAAAGCTCAGGACCAGATGGGTTTAGTGCAGAGTTATATCAGACCTTCAAAGAAGACCTAATTCCAACTCTCCTCAAACTATTCCACAAAATAGAAACAGAAGGTACTCTAACAAATTCATTCTATGAAGCCACAATTACTCTGATACCTAACCCACACAAAGATCCAACAAAGAAAGAGAACTTTAGACCAATATCTCTTATGAATATTGATTCAAAAACACTCAATAAAATCCTCGCAAACTGAATCCAAGAACACATCAAAACAATCATCCATCATGACCAATTAGGCTTCATCCCAGGGATGCAGGGTTGTTTTAATGTATGGAAATCCATCAACGTAATCCAGTATATAAACAAACTCAAAGACAAAAATCACATGATCATTTCCTTAGATGCTGAGAAAGCATTTGACAAAATCCAACACTCATTCATGATAAAGGTCTTGGAAAGATCAGGAATTCAAGGCCCTTACCTACACATGATAAAAGCAATCTACAGCAACCAGTGGCCAACATCAAACTAAATGGAAAGAAGCTGGAAGCAATCCCACTAAAATCAGGGACCAGACAAGGCTGCCCACTTTCTCCCTACCTATTCAATATAGTACTTGAAGTACTAGCCAGAACAATTCGACAATGAAAGGAGATCAAGAGGATACAAATTGGAAAGGAAGAAGTCAAAATATCACTATTTGCAGATGATATGATAGTATATATAAGTGACCCTAAAGATTCTACCAGAGAACTCCTAAAACTGATAAACAGCTTCAGTGCAGTAGCTGGATATAAAATTAACTCAAACAAATCAGTGGCCTTTCTCTACACAAAAGATAAACATGATGAGAAAGAAATTGGGGAAACAACACCCTTCACAATAGTCACAAATAATATAAAATACCTTGGTGTGACTTTAACGAAGGAAGCAAAAGATCTGTGACAAGAACTTCAAGTCTCTAAAGAAAGAAATAGAAGAAGATCTCAGAACATGGAAAGATCTCCCATGCTCATGGATTGGCAGGATTAATATAGTCAAAATGGCTATCTTGCCAAAAGCAATCTACAGATTCAACACAATCCCTATCAACATTCCAACTCAATTCTTCACTGAGATAGAAAGGGCAATTTGCAAATTCATCTGGAATAATAAAAAACCTAGGATAGCAAAAATAATCCTCAGCAATAAAAAACCTCTGGTGGAATCACCATGCCTGACCTCAAGCTGTACTACAGAGCAATTATGATACAAACTGCATGGTACTGGTATAACAACAGAGAGGTAGACCAATGGAATAGAATTGAAGACCCAGATATGAACCCACACACCTTGGTTCACCTTATCTTCGACAAGGGAGCTAAAACTATCCAGTGGAAAAAAGACAGCATTTTCAATAAATGGTGCTGGCACAACTGGTGGTCATCTCCTTGTACAAAGCTCAAGTCTAAGTGGATCAAAGACCTCCACATTAAACCAGAGACACTGAAATTCATAGGGGAGAAAGTGGGGAAAACCCTTGAGGATATGGGCACAGGGGTGAAATTCCTAAACAGAACACCAATGGTCTGTCCTGTAAGTTCACAAATTGACAAATGGAACCTTATAAAATTGCAAACCATCTGTAAAGCAAAAGATACTGTCAATAAGACAAAAATGCCACCAACGGATTGGGAAAGAATTTTTACCAATCCTAAATCTGATAGTAGGCTAATACCCAATATTTACAAAGAGCTCAAGAGGCTGAACTCCAGAAATCCAAATAACACATTAAAAAATGGCGTACAGAGCTAAATAAATAATTCTCAACTGAACAATGCCAAAGGGCTGAGAAGCACCTTAAAAATTGCTGGAAATCCTTAATCATCAGAGAAATGCAAATCAAAACAACCCTGAGATTCCAGCTCACACCAGTCAGAATGACTAAGATCAAAAATTCAGGTGACAGCAGATGCTGGCGAGGATGTGGAAAAAGAGGAACACTCCTTCATTGCTGGTGGGATTGCAATCTGGTTCAACCACTCTGGAAATCAGTCTGGTGGTTTCTCAAAAAACTGTACATAGTACTACCAAAAGATCCAGCAATACCTCTACTGGTCATATACCCAGAAGATATTCCAACTGGTAACAAGGACACATGCTCCACTATGTTCATAGCAGCCTTATTTATAATAGCCAGAGGCTGGAAAGAACCCAGATGTCCCTCAACAGAGGAATGGATACAGAAAATGTGGTACATTTACACAATGGAGTACTACTCAGCTATTAAAAACAATGAATTTATGAAACTCTTGAGCAAATGGATGTATCTGGAGGATATCATCCTGAGTGAGGTAACCCAATCACAAAACAAGTCACTTAATATGCACTCACTGATAAGCGGATATTAGCCCAAAAACCCAGAATACCCAAGATACAATTTCCAAAACACAAGAAAATCAAGAAAGACCAATGCATGGATACTTCATTCCTCCCCATAATATGGATTAAATTATGCATGGAAGGAGGTGCAGAGACAAAGTTTGGTGCTAAATGAAAGGATGGACCATCCAGAGTGTGCCCCACCCGGGTGGTCCATCACACAATCAGCCACCAAATGCAGACACTACTGCACACACCAGTAGGATATTGTTGAAAGGACCCTGATATAGCTGAAAAGGAAATAGAGACTGTGTAGCTAGTGTTGCTTTGGAATACAAGAAGTCATTCCTTCTGTAGTCCCTGAACACATGGAAGATACCTCTCAACACTGTGGAATACATGGATGGAATGATACATCTCACCACTGTTGGTCTACATTCCTTTAAAGATTAGTTGACTCCTCTTCCCTCTCCTCAGCACAACGATAGGTTCTGTTTAGTTTCCCAACTCTCACCTGTACCCTGTACTACTTGTTGCTCTGTCTAGAGTTTTGTTTTTAGTCTACAGGATGCTGTCTGGGTTAGGACAATTTACCTGTGTATCCATTTAAAACTACCAAGAGGAATAATTCTTCTCTTTTCCCCTCTAGTATGCTGTGTTGTGTATGTCTGTATCACCCTGAGCACTCACATCTGATACAGTGTATCATAGTCAGTGGTGAATGTTTAATAAAGTAGTAGATTAATTAAACAAAGAAGTACAATAGTTGCATGGCATCTATAGTAATAACCAAATAACTTATGAATCCATCTAAATCTATTCATGAGAAGTTTATGGTGAGTTCTTTTGACCACAGTAGAGGCATTTATCAGGGGAGGTCATAGGCCCTGGATGTGAAGTCACTGTTTTGGTTAATAAACATGATTGCAGATGACACCCCCATTTTGTACTTCGATGCATATATCTACAGATTATCTGTACCATCTGTTTCAATACTAAATTGTTTATTGTTCTGGTGGGCAGTGGTTATCGCACAATGTTAAATTGATTGAATTGGGTATACCAAGAGATCCACTGTCTACTCACTTTTCTGCCCAAATTTGCCAGGTCTGCAGATCAAGGAAAACACAGGTGAGATCCCTTTCTTTTTCACATTTCTCTACCTATTGGGTCCTCAGGGGGCACACATATCTTCTGGGAGATGTGCAGTGCCCCCTGAGTTCAATTGTCTAGACTAAAGCTATCCACTAGAGACCTAGTTCAGCATGAATATCAAGTTTATGCCTGGTTTCTTAATAACTGCAATATCAGGAACATTCAGATACAACCAGGTGGTTAAAGGCCAGCATAAGAACACAACATAAACCAGAGTATTATGGGAGCTTCAGAACATAGCTATCATATTAGAACAATCCATGGATATCCTCATACAGCTGAACCACAAGATGACCTTAAACTCTATGTTGTAAAGTTCTTAGAAGTCTTTAATGAAGAAATGAATAAATTCCTTAAAAATACAGGAAAACACAATCAAACAGGTAGAGGCCTTTAAAAAGGAAATAATATTCCTTAAAGAAATAAAGGAAAGTACAATATTACAGGTGAAGGAAGTGACTAAAACATAAAGTACTAATAATGGAAAAGAAGCAATAAAAAAGGCACAAACTGGATATTTTTATCTGGGATCTCTCTGAGACTGGTCCATGCAGGAGAGGCGTGGCCCCAGAAGCAGAGCTTCTTGGCCAGTGTCCATTCCTGCCTTCATCCTCAACCAGGAGGCAGATCCGATCTTCAGATCTCTGTGTACCTTCCCTGGCAGAGGAGAGCATGCCTCTAGGGAGTGCTCTGACCCTGGGACTCAGGTGAGATCTCCATTTTCTATCTGGGATCTCTCTGAGGCTGGTCCATGCTGGAGAGGTGCAGGCTGTAGAAGCAACAGAGATTCTTGGACAGGGTTCCTTCAGGCCTTCATCCTCAGCCAGTAGGCAGAGCTGATCTTCAGACCTCTGTGCACCTTCCCTGGCAAAGGAGAGCTTGCCTACAGGGAGTGCTCTGACTCCTAGGTCTCAGGTGTGATTGTCATTTTCTTTTCTTTTTTTCTCCCTTTGCTTATTTTATTAACTATTTTCTTCATTTACATTTCAAGTGTTATTCTCTTTCCTGGTTTCCTCTCCAAAAGTCTCCTATACCCACCCCTGCCCTACTACTGAACTCATCCACTCCCCCTTCCTGTCCCTGGCATTCTCCTGTACTGGGGCATATAATCTTTGGAAGACCAAGGGCCTCTCCTCCCATTGAAGGCCAACTAGGTCATCCTTTGTTACATAAGCAACTAGAGATGCTCTATCATCTTGTTAGATGGGGAGAAAGCATTTGACAAAATCCAACACCCATTCTTTGGAAAGATCATGAATTCAGGGCCCATACCTAAACATAACAAAAGCAATATACAGCAAACCAGTAGCCAACATCAAACTAAATGAAGAGAAGCTGGAAGCAATCCCACTAAAATCAGGGACTAGACAAGGCTGCCCACTTGTTCCCTACCTATTCAATATAGTACTTGAGCCGGGCATGGTGGTGCACACCTTTAATCCCAGCACTTGGGAGGCAGAGGCAGGCGGATTTCTGAGTTCAAGGCCAGCCTGGTCTACAAAGTGAGTTCCAGGACAGCCAGGGCTACACAGAGAAACCCTGTCTTGAAAAACCAATATATATATATTACATATTACTTGAAGTCCTAGCCAGAGCAATTCAACAACAAAAGGAGATCAAGGGGATACAAATTGGAAAGGAAGAAGTAAAAATATTACTATTTGCAGATGATATGATAGTATATATAAGTGACCCTAAAAATTCCACCAGAGAACTCCTAAACCTGATAAACAGCTTCAGTGAAGTAGCTGGATATAAAATTAACTCAAACAAATCAGTTGCCTTTCTCTACACAAAGAATAAACAGGCTGAGAAAGTAATTAGGGAAACAACACCTTTCAAAATAGTTATAAATAATATAAAATGCCTATGTGTGACTCTAACTAAGGAAGTGAAAGACCTGTATGACAAGAACTTCATCTCTCTGAAGAAAGTAATTGAAGAAGCTCTCAGAAGATGGAAAGATCTCCCATGCTCATGGATTGGCAGGATTAATATAGTCAAAATGGCTATCCCGCTGAAAGCAATCTACCGATTCAATGCAATTCCCATCAAAATACCAACTCAATTCTTCATTGAGTTTGAAAGGGCAATTTGCAAATACATCTGGAATAACAAAAAACCTAGGATAGCAAAAACTATTCTCCACAATAAAAGAACCTCTGGGGGAATCACCATACCCGACATTAAGCTGTACTACAGAGCAATTGTGATAAAAACTGCATAGTACTGGTACAGTGACAGACAGGTAGATCAAAAAGTGAGATGAAAAGGGAACCATAAGTATCTCATAACTATTATGGAAATAGAAAGAGTCATTAAGTGTCCTGACCAAAAAAAAAGCCAAGTCCCAAATGCTTTTAGCACCAAAATTCTACCATACTTGCAAATAAGAGCTAATACCAGTATTACTCAAAGCACCCCAGAATGTAAGCAGTAGAAACACTGCCAAAAACATTCTATGAGGGCACAGTCACCTTGATACCTAAAGCAAACAAAGACTCAACAAAGAAAACATTTCATACCAATTTTGCTTATGAAAATTGGCAAAAATTATACTCCAGAAATTATCACATACTGAATCCAAGAACACATAACAAACATCATTCACCATGGTCAAGCTAGCTTCATCCTAGAGATGCAGGGATGGCTCAATATACAAAAATCTGTCAAGATAATCAAATATATAAACTAACTGAATGAGCAATATAATCTTTCCATTAGATGCTGAAAAATTCTAAGAAACAATCCAGCACCCTTCATGTTAAAAGTCTTAGAAAGCTTAGGGATACAAATATAATATGTAACTATTATATGTAAATATTATAAAAGCAAGATAAAGCAAGCCAAATATCAAATTAAATGGATAGAAACTTAAAGCAATTACATTAAAATCAGGGACAATACAAGGCTTTTCACTTTTCTCCTAATCTATTCAATATTGTATGAAGTGGAAGTTTCTTGTAATATCATGTGTTATTTTGCTAATACAAGGTCTGTGTGAGGAAACATGATGTTTGGAGAGAGTATAAATAGGACTCAACTGAGAGTGATGGGATACTTGCATAGGTAGCATTCCAACAGCTGTGTTAGCCTCATGTCTTTTCTGATCTTTACTTCATTGAGAGGGGCATGGCAGAGAACTTCTTCTGGAGACCTGGCTGGTCCTGAATCACCAGTGTTGGCTGTTTCTGTCAGATTCTGTGGCCATACAGCAGCTTAGTTGATCAGGGCTCACCTGAAAGGAGGGCTGGAAATGAAAAGGGCAGTGGGTAAGAAGAACACAGAACCAAGACAAGGTTTTGATCAAGGCTCAAAGTTTAATATTCAGAGCAGCGTATATATCGGAAAAAAGACAAAACCTTTCCCCAGCACAGTAACACAGGGTAGCAACAGCACAGCAGGCAATCTGATAAGTTTCCATATCTTGTCAGATCATTATTTCCAGTACGTCAATGCTTACAGCTGCAGCCAAGACAGATGTCTCTTTTCAGACTGATAAAGCCTATGTTTCAACGTTTGTATGTTCTGCCTATCATGGCAATTATTCAAGGTCTGCTTATCCAAGATCTGTTCAGCCTGTCTGCAAATGTTCAAGGTCTGCTTGTCCAGTACAGGCTGGGTGGGAGGGAGGGAGTTTACAAGATTGCACCACTGTTACTGATTGGTGTTTTGTATCCTGACACCACTGACCTGGACCAACACTACTGAACTACTTCTATACAGGTCCACATCTACTTGTCCCATTTATCCTCTTGTCTTCCTACCTTTGGAAAGTGGGATAGAATGAGGTATTGAAGCATTTTAGAATCCTTATTAAAATTGGCTTTAAAGAAATATAAGCCTACAATAGTATTTGAAATTCCAGCTAGAGAAGTAAGGCAAAAAGGAGATCAAGTGGATACAAGATAGAAAAGAAGTCAAAGAATCACTATTTCTGGTCCATATAATATTAAATGTAAATGTTCCTCAAAATTGTACCAGAGAATTCCTAAAGCTTATAAAAAAAGAACTTCAGCTAGCTCTTAAGGTGTGTTAGTATATGCAAGGCTTGCTGTATTAGGAAAGCTAGGTTTTGATGGTCGTATATTATTAGTTTCTGTTGATTGTGTTCTTGTACTTTCTTTTAGCCTTCTGCATGTTTTGGGGGTTGGCTGGACTGCCAATCCCTGTGAATAACAGGCCTCTGGGACTGGTTGTCCCAGGTGGCAATAGGTTTCCCAATAAGTAGACAGAACTGTGGGCTTGGGAGTGGGATGCTGATCTGATATTGCAGGTAGAGGTGTGGACTAGAAGGGAGATGGAGCTCCAAAAGAAGCTGGCTGACCTCAGAGTTTCTGGGATTGTTGGGGTTCCAACAGGTAGAGAATCTGGTCATGGATGTCTCACCTGCATGTTCCAGTTAAGAGCTGGCCTTCCAGGAGGCAGGCACAACTCTCTGCTGGGGAAAGGGGTGCAGATGTGAGATTGCAGGTAGAGGTATGGACTAGAAGGAAGATAGCTTTCTTATTTTTCAGTTTTTTATTAGATTTTTTATTAAATGTTTTCTACATTTACATTTCAAATGATATCCCAAAAGTCTCTTATACCCTCCCTCCACCCTGCTTCCCCACCCACCCACTCCCACATCTTGGCCCTGGCATACCCCTGTACTGGGGCATATAAAGTTTGCAAGACCAAGGGCCTCTCTTCTCAATGATGGCCAACTAGGCCATCTTCTGCTGCATATGCAGCTAGAGAAACGAGCTCTGGGGGTACTGCTTAGTTCACATTATTGTTCCACCTATAGGGTTGCAGACCTCTTCAGCTCCTTGAGTACTTTCTCTAGCTCCTCCATTTGTGGCCCTGTGTTCCATCCAATAGCTGACTGTGATCATCCACTTCTGTATTTGCCAGGTACTGGCATAGCCTCACAAGAGACAGCTATATCAGGGTCCTATCAGCATACCTTGCTGGCATATGCAATAGGGTCTGCCTTTGGTGGCTAATTATGGGATGGATCCCCAGGTGGGGCAGTCTCTGGATGGTCCATCCTTTAGTCTCAGCTCCAAAGTTTGCCTCTATAACTCCTTCCATGGGCATTTTGTTCCCCATTCTAAGGAGGGATGAAGTATCCACACTTTGATCTTCCTTCTTCTTGAGTTTTAATGTGTTTTGCAAATTGTATCTTGGGTATTCTAAGTTTCTGGGCTAATATCCACTTATCAGTGAATGCATATTATGTGAATTCTTTTGTGATTGGGTTACCTCACTGAGGATGATATCCTCCAGATGCATCCATTTGCCTAAGAATTTCATTAATTCATTGTTTTTAATAACTGAGTAGTACTCCATTGTGTAAATGTACCACATTTCTGTATTCCTCTGTTGAGGGACATTCAGGTTCTGGCTATTATAAATAAGACTGCCAGGGACATAGTAGAGCATGTGTTCTTATTACCAGTTGAAACATCTGGGTATATGGCCAGGAGAGATATTGCTGGATCTTCAGTAGTCCTATGTCCAATTTTCTGAGGAACTGCCAGACTGATTTCCAGAGTGGTTGTACAAGCTTGCAATCCCACCAACAATGGAGGAGTGTTCCTCTTTCTCCACATCCTCACCAGCATTTGCTGTCACCTGAATTTTTGATCTTAGCCATTCTTACTGATGTGAGGTGGAATCTCAGGGTTGTTTTGATTTGCATTTCCCTGATGATTAAGGATGTTGAACATTTTTCTAGGTGCTTCTCAGCCCTTCCGGATTCCTCAGTTGAGAATTCTTTTAGTTCTCTGCCCCATTTTTAATGGGGTTATTTGATTTTCTGGAGTCCAGCTTCTTGAGTTCTTTGTATATATTGGAAATTAGTCCCATATCTGATTTAGGATTGGTAAAAATTCTTTCCCAATCTGTTGGTGGCCTTTTTTCCCTTATTGACAGTGTCTTTGCCTTACTTAAGTGAGCACCTTGAAGCTTCTTGTGGCAAATGATGGAATTATGAACCTGAAAATTTCTGAGTGCTACAGGATATTTGACACCCTTTGAAATATAATTACTAATCTATTGTCTAGTGTTAATTGGCATTCCCTCCTTGATTCAATGATTTCAAATAAACTTGGAACATTGGATATAAACAGACATCTGTGGAACATTATAGAGTCTGTCTGATAAGAGCGTAGGATCCATTATAGTTTCATAATTAAATATGTATAGGTTATATAAGACCATGCTAAAAAGAGGACTTGCATGGAGGCACCCATTTGTATATTTAACTGAATTGCCCCCTTTCCTGTAAAGATATCTTTCTCATCCCCATAAGGACATAAAGATATGACTTGTATTACTTTTATAGATTGAAAAATATATATTTTTTGAGATAGGGTTTCTCTATGTAGTCCTGGCTGTCCTTGAACTCACTCTGTAGACCAGGCTGGCCTCGAACTCAGAAATTCACCTGCCTCTGCCTCCCAAGTGCTGGGATTAAAGGCTTGTGCCACCATGCTTGGCTCAGAAAATATTAAAAGCAGGAAAAAGTAATGGGTGCCAATTATCACAGTGAATCTGAATTTCTCTGGGATAGTGACCCTTCATAACAAAGAAGGTTGGTAAGATATTATTGGAAACTCAAGGTAAATGATCTTTAGGCAAGACTACATTCTCTATCCTTTTTTTTTTTTTTTATAAAAACATTCTCTATCTTATTTGATGGAGAAATTTACATCTGGGACCAAAATGTTCATTCAATTGTTACATAAGTCTTTTGTATTTGAAAATGGGTTTCTCTGCAACCAATCACATATATGTTGAAGAATGAAAAATTGATGGACTGATTAGAATTTCATGATTATGGACAATTCACTTGTTGGGGATCAAAAGCAATTTTTTTTCTCAAGCTATCAGTGGTCTCCTTTATAACTATTACTAGCAACCTCTTTATTTGTGCAAAAATCTAAATTTGTTTCAGGTTAAATCTTTGAGATGCAGTTGCTTATGAGACAACTAGCTCTCAACAACCTCTAAGCTAAAATATCATCATATTTTATTTGACGATTATAGCAGATATGTTTTGATTTTCTAAAGGCTGATAATTGCATGCTCCAGAAATCTATGTGGCTAGTAGAAATTGAACTGGCTAATGAAAACTATTTGTCCCAGTGCATTTTCTGTTTCTGTAGCATGCTACACCACCAAAATCAACATTGGAAGGAAAGATTTTATTTCATCTTGCAGCTTACAGTCCACTCTTGAAGAAAGCCTGCCTAGGAACCTAGATGCAATAATCTAAGGAGAGACCATAGCAGAACTCTTTTTACTGGATTTCTCTTGGTGCTGTAATCAATCTATCTTGTTTTCTCTTTCAGGATGATTTCAGCTTGTGTCAAGTCAGTAATAGTAACACCAGAACCACCAAACACCCATGATGAACAAGTAGCAGTAGTCTAATTTCAAGTCTGTACTGAGAGAGAAAATATTGGGAGGATTAGAAGGATACAAAACTAAACTCACGTGCTAGAGAGATGGCTCAGTGGTTAAGAGCATTGACTGCTCTTCCAAAAGGTCCTGAGTTCAATTCCTAGCAACCAAATGGTGGCTTACAACCATCTGTAATGGGGATGCAATACCCTAATCTGGTGTGTCTGAAGACAGCAACAGTTGTATTCATATACATAAAATAAATAAATCTTTTAAAAACCCCTAAAGTCAGGATACATTTTATGAGGAAATATCTTTAATAAAAGAAAAAAAGAGGGAGGGAGATGGCACTTTCTAAATTTCAAGACTAAGTCTACTATTTTCAAAGTATTGGTAAAGTAAGCTAATGAGGACTTGTGCAAAGTCTGAGATAAGAAAGAAGCCCTTTGAAAATCATCTCAAAAGGAAATAGGATGACATACTGCAATCTATCTGACAGGGTTTGTTCTTAATTTGTTGCATAACATAATTTGGTGTTTGGATGATGAAAATGAAAGAACTTAAACATAAATGTTGGGTATTTGGTTTCATGCAGCACAATGGTCCTTTGGAATAGGCACAATGGTTGGTATGCATAGCACAACAGAGAGAGAAGGGCTTTTAGGGGTCATTTAGGTGCTTTTTATTTTTACTAAGTTCATCAAACATCAAAAGATATTCATAAGAACAGAATACCAAATCTAAAAACAAAAATTACAGGAAGCAACAATTACTGTTCCTTACTATCTTTTAATATCAATGGACTCAATTCCCCAATAAAAAGACATAGACTATCAGACTGGCTACACAAACAGGACCCAACGTTTTGCTGCTTACAGGAAACACACCTCAGGAAAAAATACAGACACTACCTCAGAGTGAAAGGCTGGAAAACAATTTTCCAAGCAAACGGGCCAGAGAAAAAAGCTGGGGTAGTCATTCTAATATCGAATAAAATAGACTTTTAACCCAAAGTTATCAAAAAAGACAAAGAGGGGCACTTCATACCCATCAAAGGCAAAATCTTCCAAGAGGAACTTTCAATTCTGAATATCTATGCTCCAAATGCAATGGCAGCTACTTTCATCAAAGAAACGATAGTAAAGCTCAAAACACACATTGCATCTCACACAATAATAGTGGGGGACTTCAACACCCCACTCTCATCCATGGACAGATCCTGGAAACAGAAACTAAACAGAGACTCAGTCAAACTAACAGAGGCTATGAAACAAGTGGACTTAACAGATATATACAGAATATTTCATCCTAAAACAAAAGGATATACCTTTTTCTCAGCACCTCATGGCACCTTCTCCAAAGTTGACCACATAACTGGCCACAAAACAGTTCTCAACAGATTAAAAAATATTGAAATTGTCCCTTGCATCCTTTCAGATCACCATGGTCTAAGGCTGTTCTTCAATAACAACATAAGTGGCAGAACACCATCATTCACGTGGAAACTGAACAACAATCTACTCAATGATACCTTGGTCAAGGAAGAAATAAAGAAAGAAATTAAAGACTTTCTAGAGTTTAACGAAAATGAAGCCACAACATACCCAAACTTATGGGACACGATGAAAGCATTCCTGAGAGGTAAACTCATAGCTCTGAGTTCCAACAAAAAGAAAATGGAGAGAGCTTACACCAATAGCTTGGCAGCACATCTGCAAGATCTAGAACAAATGGAAGCAAATTCACCTAAGAGGAGTAGATGGCAGGAAATAATCAAACTCAGGGGAGAAATCAGCCATGTGGAAACAAACAAACAAAAAAAAAACAATTCAAAGAATTAATTAAACCAGGAGTTGGTTCTTTGAAAAAGTCAACAAGATAAATAAACCCCTGGCCAGACTCACTAGAGGGCACAGGGATAGCATCCGAATTAACAAAATCAGAAATGAAAAGGGAGACATAACAACAGATCCTGAGGAAATTCAAAACATCGTTAGATCCTTCTACAAAAGGTTATATTTAAAAAAGTGGAAAATCTAGATGAAATGGATAATTTTCTAGACAGATACCAAGTTCCAAAGTTAAACCAGGATCAGATTAATGACCTAAACAATCCTATTTCTCCTAAAGAAATAGAAGCAGTCATTAATAGTCTACCAAACAAAAAAAGCCCAGGACAAGACGGGTTTAGTGCAGAGTTCTATCAGACCTTAGGTTTGTTGAAGAATTATTTTTTTGCTTTTTCTAGGGCATAATTTCCATCCTTGTATTGTTTTTTTTTTTTTCTTCTGTTATTATCCTTTGAAAGGCTGGATTTGTGGAAAGATATTCTGTGAATTTGAATTTGCCATGGAATACTTTGGTTTCTCCATCTATGGTAAATGAGAGTTTTGCTGGGTATAATAGCCTGGGCTGGCATTTATTATGATTTACTTTAGATCTATGTCCTACTTTTCCGGTGTAATGTTGTATCTAGGACTTGATGTGGTGGGTGAGTTTGGCTCTGGTGATGCCAAGTACCCTTGGTTTCTGTTGCTTCTGTTCTTACGTTTGCCTCCTGCCATCTCTGCCCGAGGAGACCTGGTGTTGGTGCAGACCAGAAGAAACCCACTGCCCTGGTCTGTCCCTTTATTTATCTCTCAGCTGCAGTCTTGAGTTCCAAGAGATTGGATTGGAACAGATGTTGTGTTCCACTGCTCACCTGTGGTCCCAAGATGGCTTGGGGAGTCACGTAGGGACCTCGGGAGAGTGCACAGCGCCTGGGCCCGAGACAAACCGGAGCTGCTGCAGGGTCGGAGCTGGTGCAGGGTGGACTGGCCTAAGTTCATTTCAAAGTCAATAAAGAAGAAGAACATATAAATTGGTTACAAGAAAATGTCTTGTAGATGATGTAATAGTATTGTAGAATGTTGTAGAAGAGCTTTTGGAACTTCAGTATGAGGCAAAAGCTAAAAGACAGATGCAGAATAGAAACTTTAGATTTATCATCGAAGAAAGTTGACAAATAAAGCTTGGAATTAAGTTAATAGTAAAGGCTATATTTAAATCATCCCAATTAATCTTCATTTTCTTCCTTTATGGCTAAATATAATCTAATTGGAATTATTTATTCACTGTTTTATCTCAGTACCAAAAATACTGTTTTATAAATTATCTCTATATTGACCACACTCGAGGTAGACAATGGAGTTTGGGTAAATATTTTTTGTGGCACATTCACTTCTTTATGTATTAGACCTGGACGTAGGTATACAGATCTGACTGAAATGTGGTCCATTCTCATCTTGTGTTTGATATTCTAGAAGGACCATCTACCTCTGTCTTTTAGGAGATATAAGGAAGGAATGAAAATATGGGGCTGAGGGTGGATAAGGACATGATGTGCATGCTTCATGTTATTGATCATTGTCACCAATCATTAACCCCTTTCCTTATAGTGAATTTGCAGTAGCTATGTTGATTTATATTTTGTTTGCTTTGTACATTGTGACATATTAGTTGATGTTGTATCACAAAAAGACAGATGGAAGCTTTATATCTACACCACTGGGTTTTAATATTGAGAGGAACTCATATGGAAGAGAGAGCACTCTGTGGAGATTGGGAGTTCAGTGGTGGAATTCCAGAACACAAGTAGAGCTAAATTCTAAAAAACAAAACAACAACAACAAAGAAACAAACAAAAAAACACACTGCAGTTTTCAAGTCAGTGTTTACATCTTGCTTTACCATACTCATTTTGCAAAAGGAGAAAACACACAATAAGTGCATAAATCCTGTATAGCACTCTATTGTAGACCTCTGCCCAAGAGGTCCAGAGGAGTAAGTGTAAGGTCAGTTCTATGTGGTTTGTAAGTCTGAGTAGCAGGCATAAGATGCTTAGAACTCTTCTGTCCTCCTATGGAATTTCTGATAATGTCTGGGAATCTCCATATGGACCCACCATAATTGGTCAGAGGCCTGAGATAAACACAGCCCAAGTCTTTCTCATTTTCTCTCTCTCAAGAAAGGAATTACAATGGCTTATGATAGAGACCAATTTTCAAGGTTTTAATGAGACAGGTCAGTTAGTTTGTAGAACTCTAAGAAAGTACACACTCGTAACCTTTCACATACTTGCAATTTAATATGAGGTATAGCTTTGAATAAATTTTCTGCTATATGCAAAAAGCTCAGATGAATCTGATATTCACTGTTAGAATTAAGATGAACAAAATGCTATGAGACATTTGTTAGTTTTTTGTTTTGTTTTGTTTTTGTTTTGTTTTTTTGAGACATGGTTTCTCTGTGTAGCCTTGGCTGTCCTGGAACTCACTTTGTAGACCAGGCTGGCCTCGAACTAAAAAATCCACCTTCCTGTGCCTCCCAAGTGCTGGGATTAAAAGCTTGTGCCACCACACCCAGGCTGAGACATTTGTTCTTAAATGCAGAATTTTGTAAAGTGTAATTTACAGAAGTACAGTAGAAGAGTGGTAAACTCAGGAGTTGAAGAATGAGATACATTAGGAAGAAAATTATTATTAATATGTAAAGTCTGCAGTTATAATATGTATCAATTGTCTGTCCTGAGAGATGGCTCAATTGCTAAAATGTTTACTGTGAAATCCATGTAGATGAGAGTTTTACCTCCAAACCTTTCTAATCCTAATCGAAGCTTCATCCACCTGTAGTTACAGAGGCATATAAAGTAGGATCTCTGAGCCTGTCTGACAAGCCTTTCTAGCTAAACCAATGAGCTTTAGGTTTTCTGACACATACACTCACAAAGATGTGCAAGGTCTGAGGCTCTAAAGTCACATTATTGGCTATACTTACTGTTTCTTGAATGTGAAAGATGTTAAGACATATCTTTCTTGTGATAGCCAGAAACTAGTAACAACACAGATATCCTACAACAGAAGAATGTACACAGAAAATGTTCATTTATACAATGGAATACTAGTTAGCTATTAAGAATGAGTAAATCTTGAGTTTTTCAGGTAAATGGATGGAAGTAGAAAATATCATCCTGAGTGAGGTAACTGAGTCCCAAAAGGATATGCATGGTATAAACTCATTAAGAAGTGGATATTAGCCAAAAATGTACAGAAGGCCCTCGAACTCAAAATGGAACTCAAAAGGTTAACAAACCTAAGGGTCCAAATGAGGACACCTCAACCCCACTTGGGAGGGAGAAGAAAGCAATCACAGGAGGGTTGAGGGGGGGAGGGATATGGGCGGGAAAGAAAGCAAGGAGTGGAAGAAGGGAATATGATTAGGTACTGGGTGGGTGGCACAGGATTCAAGCCCTGAGGACCAGGAGAAGGAATGGAAACAGGACACCTTGAGAGGCAGGAGGTGGGTAGAACCTTCACAATGTATCAAAGACCTGGGAAAGGAAAGACTCTCAGGATTTAAAGGGAGGGACCTTACATTAAATGTCCTACTTGGGGAAAGGGCACATCTAGAGCCTGCAGCCAGTAGAAAAACTGTGCATCAAGAGGAGGGGCAGGGTTGTCATCCCACAGTCAAAAACTCTCACCCAGAACTTTTCCTGTCTGAAAGAACTGCAAGAACAAAAATGGAAAAGAGCCTGAGGAAAAGGAGGTCCAATGACAGGCACAAATTGTGATCCTGGCACTATTATTGATGCTATGATGTGCTCACATGAATGAGCCTATCATAACTGCCCTCTGAAAGACCCAAAAACAGCTGAAAGAGTCAGATTCAGAAATTTACACCCAACCAATGGACAGAAGCTGGTGACCTCTTTGGTTGAATTATGGAAAAGTTGGAAGAAGTTCAGGAGGAGGGTAACAGTGTTGGAGGACTTGCATTCTCAACTAATGTGGACCCCTGAGATTTCTCAGACATTGGTCCACCAACCAGGCAGCATGCATCAGCTGTTATGAGGCCCCCAACATATATACAGCAGAGGATTGCCATGTCTGGACTTAGGGAAGATGCACCTAACCCCCAAGATATTGGAGGCCCCACTGTGTGGGATGGTCTGGTTGGGTGTGAGGTGAGGATATCCTTGTGGAGATGTGGGTATAGGTATGGGATAGGGAACTGTCAGAGTGTTGACAGAGAGAAGGAAAAAATCTGGACTATAAAAATATATTAAATAATATTTTAAAAAGTACAGATCTTAAAAGCTTATATTTCAAAAAATTGGTTTTAGATTTATGGGTTTAAGAGTTTCTATTGCTTTGATAATACATCATGATAAAAAACAGTTTGGGGGAGGAAAGGATTCATGTTTATCTTACACTTCCAAGCAACAGTCTGTCACTGATGAAAAGAAGGGCAGGGACTCAAGTCAGGAAACTAAAGTCAAAGCCTGAAGCAGAAACCATGGAATAAAGACTACAGGCTTCCTTCCCCTGGCTTTCTTTCTTATACCCATGAATACCAACTTCCAAGTTATTACATTATTCACTGAGAGTAGGACACTCTTACACTGAACATTAATCAAGAAATAACTGACAGTCTGACCATAGGACAATCTGTTGGTGTTTTTTTTTTTTTTAATTGAGGTTCTCTGTTTCCAAGTTGCTCTTGCTAGACTGTTGACATAAAACTACCCAGATTGATTGTTGCATAATTTGATTATGGTAATCACATTTTGATTGCATATATGAACATATATGTATGATATAATATAACATAATATAATGGCATACATTACATGTAGGAAATTATCAAAAGTTATTGTATAAAAGTGAAATTTTAGTTTCAATCATACTTCAATAAATCTGAAATAATTTTTGCTCTAAAAACCAAGAATTAACAGAAGTTAGCCTAAATGTCCATTGCTTGCTAAAGCCTTCCCCAGTGCCTTTACTACTATACCTTCATGCAGACTGTTCTTTATTAGCAGAACACTACCATGCTTCTGAATTTTTTCTTTTCAGTTCATATGCATAATTAAACTATTTCATAATTTTCATTTGAATTTTTTTGGCAAGTGAAGTAGCTAAAAAAATTATCTAATAAATTTTAGCCTGTTGCTGTAGAAAAGGGGAAGTTAAATGCCAACAAATATATTGTAAACCAAAACATTGTTTTGCAAAGTATGACATTATTACCAATTGATTAATATTGTTTATGTGACAAACTATAGGGTTTGCAAACATACACTTCATAATATATTCACAATTTGTACATTTAAAGTTTAGTAAATGAATAACTATACCCAGTCTTTGTGACATGATTTAGCATATATATGTAATTGAATGAAATACATGCATTATTCAAAACCACATAATCTTAATGTTACTAATATTTTTAGGATATACAGGTTAAAGTGAATGGAAACTCACAGAGTTAATGGGTGATCATCAGAAAGGGACTCATTGTTGGAAAACATTCAGAGACTACTACAGCCATGTTTACCCATATAGAGCTTGGATTATCAATAAGAGACATATGATTTGGACGAGGCAAAAAATTGTGTAAAAGAAGACAAAGATGCTTAACAAGAGCAGAATGGTCTTTATGGCTCTGAACTCAGCAGAGCACCTGAAGGAAAAGTTGCTTCTATGAAAGTGCTTCATTTTTTGCTTATGCCTGTAGAGAATGCAGACCATGTAGCTGCTGGACCAAAGCATCAGCAACATGAACACTACAACAGGAATAGGGAGAAATATTGCATTGAGAATGTCTGTGGCCTTGTCATGATAAACTGTAGGACTGTTTTCGAATACTTAGGTATGTCATGTTCCAATTGTTTTATCTTGCTGTCATGTACATGAGAAAAGGTTTACTATGCTTACTATGAATGACAGGACCCAGCTCATATACACACAAGAAGCAATGTAACCGGGAGAATTGACTTTAAGTTGTGTCCACCTGGAGGCCTCTGTACTGATAGTGATGTCCTGGAAGACACTCAGAAAGCAGGTGCTGTTGATGGACACACCCCTCCCTATTTTGTTAAGATAGAAGATCAGTTTGCACCCAAAGTCATTGAGGAAGTCTTTCAACCCAAAAGCTGACACAGTGTGGGGAACTCCTTTACACAGGAGAGTTAAGAAGTTGGCTACAATCAAGTGCTGCAGAATCCAGTCTATGAACTTTAACTTGCACCCCACGAAGTAAAGCATTAGATAATGCTATATTAAGAAGGAATTGCCCAGGATTCCAACTGCAGTCTGTGATAAGATCACATTTTTTACAGTTTCACTGGCTTCCATGCTTTCAGCTCTTCTGGTTTTAGAATTCTGACAGGGGAACATGAGTCATAGACTGTATTCAGTATATATCTTACATTCTGTATTCATAATTAGGCTTATACAGAATGCCTCCTTGATTTATCTACAGATATTCAAAAATATCATTATAATCTAAGAGAGAATGTATAATGGATCATCCCTAGTTTTAAAGGAAGTGTATACAACTTAGTCAATATTCATATCTGAACAGAAGTCTCTGCACTGGATATAGTTAAGCAAATAAGGAAAAATAAATATGCTAGTGTGGGTCAAGTATTTATATATCCATGCTTGTTTTTTTATGAAAGTGAGGACTTTTAAGTACACAAAGTTGATAGGCCTCTGGGATCCACAACTACCTTAAAAACCATTATAATCCATCTGTAAAATGAACAGCCTCATATATTTTATACTCATTTTATAGTTTCCCTTTTCAAAATTACTGCTGTAGTATATTTTTTGTAGTAGAATTTTTCAAGTCTGTGTACCTGTTTTTTGGCATGAAGAAATAACAATTCTTACTAAACACTGATAATCTTAATGTACAGCAGAAAATATGACTCTGCAGAATCCTGTCTCACTAGAGCTATGTATATCTTTGAAAAAATGGCCCAATTTTTAAATGCTGCCTAATGATTTATTTATACTTAGGATAGTAAAACAAATAAAATGATAGTATAATAGAAACCAGTCATACTCTCAAGCCATACCTTAATTTTCAGAAAGAAAGTAAGCACAAGTTAAAAGAGTATGGATCACAACATTATGATTGTGGACCTGATGATATACTTCAGTGCTACCTGGTATCTTGAACAGTGATCTTGGAACAGGAATGTAAGGTTTGAAAACCAACAAACTTCAGTATGATGTGTACACTGCCTTTTGTCAGCATCATGTTTTGTGCTTTTTAACCAATGAAACACATCTGGTTATAGAGATGGGTCAGTATTTAATAGTACTCGCTGCTCTTTCATATGACCTGGATTTTGTTCTCAGTACTATTGGTAGCTTATAATCAACTGTATATCTAGTTCTAAGGTTCCAAGATTATGTTTTGACCTTTGAATATTTTAGGCACATGTACTGGCTAGTTTTGTGTCGACTTGACACAGCTGGAGTTATCACAGAGGAAGGAGCTTCAGTTGGGGAAATGCCTCCATGAGATCCAGCTGCAAGGCATTTTCTCAATTAGTGATCAATGGGAGAGGTCCCCTTGTGGGTGGTGCCATCTCTGGGCTAGTAGTCTTGGTTCGATAGAAGAGGATGGCCTAGTTGGCCATCATTAGGAAGAGAGGCCCCTTGGTCATGCAGACTTTATATGCCCCAATACAGGGGAACGCCGGGGCCAAGGGGTGGGAGCGGGTGGGTAGGGAAGCAGGGCCGGGAGGGGGGAGGATATAGGGAACTTTCTGGATAACACTTGAAATGTAAATGAAGAAAATATCTAATAAAAGTTGAAAAAAAAAAAAGAGCAGGCTGATCAAGCCAGGGAAGCAAGCCAGTAAAGAACATTCCTCCATGGTCTCTGCATCAGCTACTGCTTCCTGACCTGTTTGAGTTCCAGTCCTGACTTCCTTGGTGATGAACAGTAGTATGGAAGTGTAAGCCGAATAAACCCTTGCCTCCCCAACTTGCTTCTTGGTCATGATGTTTTGTTCAGGAATAGAAACCCTGACTAAAACAGCACACATGTGATGCACAGGTGTGTATTTGTGCTTACACACACACACACACACACACACACACACACACACAAATAAAATGAATAAATTTCTACCTTCAGCTTCCTAAACTTACTAAAGTAATGAAATATAACATCCTTTAGAAAAATCATCTGGTCCACAGCTATAAGCTATAGTTTAACATATAAAGATACTTCCAATTTGAACTTCAAATCCACTCATCATTTACATATTTCTACCCAAAAGTAGAATTAAGAACATACATGAAAACAGGATGGTCCACATATGACTTGAAGTGTTCAGATTAGAAAAAAAAAAGAAAAAAAAAAAAAAAGAAAAAAGGTCTTATGTTTATCTAAAGTTTCCTAAGCATACTTTAGGAAGGAACCTGCCTCATTATGATCTCAGACTACATTCTTTTCAATGAATATGCAGTTCCTGTCTCCATGAATGGCCTCATGTGACAAATTTAATTCTCTCTGTTCAAGCACTCTATATTTGCCTATGCTGTCAGGTTGGAATTGTCTTTTCTATGAAGAACACCTGCTGAAACTGTACAGTCAGATCTTCAATAGGAAAGATTCTCCGGATCATGGCTAAGCAGCAGAACGACATTAAAACAAGTTTTCAACACCTTGTATTCCAGGTTTCATTATCCTTTTAAATAAACCACAAGAGTTCTAGGGGGTGAAGGACTCATGAATGTAAGAATGTCAGAGACTGTGTTATGTGACTATTACATCATGTACATTTTGCCTGTGTCCTTAGCCCATGATTTTTCTCCAATTGATAGGTATCCTGTGACATAGTTCAATTTCAAGCTGAGTTTTATGGAAGTTATGCTTAGCTAGAGTCTTCTGATGAGTTTTTGTATTGTGAACTCTGACTCACAGACTCCTCTAGATGCATTTAGAAGTTCTGTTTCTCTTGCCAGGATTCTGATCTTAATGCCAAGGTCTTATGGACCCTAACATGTACTAGATGGAGGAAGACAGTACCTGAGATATGGGCATGTAATTCTGTGACCTCCCCACACTCCCCTCAGAAATGCAATAATTTTTTTTTTTACCTTAAGTAGTAGTGGATATCCAACTTTGCATGAAGCAGGAGGAACCTTTTCTGAGCATCTTTTCCCCAGGTGTCTTGCATCATAAACATTTTTTTTTTGCTATCTTCTCAATTAAATGTAGCAATTTGTTGTGATTGTTATATTCTCAAGTCCCTGAAGACTGGTAAGGGTGATGAATTTTCTTGCTATGTCTTGCATACACCACCAAGACATACTTGCATTTACTCATTTCTGTTTACCTGGGATGTCATTGGATCAAATTCAGTTTATCCATTCCTGAAATGAGAGTTCGGCTTCATTAACTATAGAGTAGAAATTAGGTGATAGAAATGTCTTGTTTGTTTTGCAAATTGTATCTTGGGTAATCAGAGTTTCTGAGCTAATATCCACTTATCAATGAGTACATGTTTTGTGAGTTCTTTTGTGATTGGGTTACCTCACTCAGGATGATACCCTCCAGATCCATCCATTTGCCTAGGAATTTCATAAATTCATTGTTTTTAATAGCTGAGTAGTACTCCATTGTGTAAATGTACCACATTTTCTGTATCCATTCCTCTGTTGAGGGATATCTGGGTTCTTTCCAGCTTCTGGCTATTATGAATAAGGCTGCTATGAACATAGTGGAACATGTGTCCTTATTGCCAGTTGGAACACCTTCTGGATGTGGGAGTGGGTGGGTAAGGGAGTCAGGCAGGAAATGGGGGAGGATATAGGGGACTTTTGGGATAGCATTTGAAATGTAAATGAAGAAAATATCTAATAAAAAATTGGAAAAAAAGAAATGTCTTGTTTGTGTCTTTTATTGTTTTTCAGATCAGGAGGTGAACAATTTACATTCTCCTTGGAAAATATTGAGATCAAGTGTTGTCTTCCAAGTTAATTGCATTCATTTTGCTTTTATTAACTGGAAAAAGCATCATTTATCAGTACTATTTACATCAGTAACAGGAGGGAAACAGAATATTTTCCATACTAGAAATGGAATTTTTTGAAAATACATCCTCCAGGATGGTGGAGCAGGATAAGAGGATAATCCTTCTTCTGGGCTCTTGTAAGAAAACATACCGATCACATTGGTCTGCTAAGCTAGATGTGGATGAGGCTATTTTCTTCATTTATTATCATACTCTATCTCCAGTGAATATACGTTTCCATGCTTCCAGAAATTATTAGCAACAACAATTCATATCTTGATAGGATGAGAAGAAGAAAGATTTGCTTATTTTGAGAAACTACGTGGTGAGATAAGACATAGAGGTATCCCTGTAGATGTAGCTAGCTATGCCTGTGCTATATTGGATGGTGTCCCTTCTTGCTGAAGTGTTGCATGTTCTCTGAAACTGATAAGACATGCAATTAAGTTAACCTACCTGAGCATTGAACATCTTTAGTTGGTGTATCAGGACACCAATTTTCCTGTATGTTGCATGCTGTGGCACCCTTTGAGAAATGGTGCCTCCCACAGGAATACAGGGATTCAATCAAGCAGCAGATTTAACAAAAGACATATTGCAATTCCTGAAGGTAGCACATTAGGGAAAATATTATAGCTTGTGTGACCATTGCATGGACTTTGTTCTGGGTAATATGACACATAACAGAAGCTCATATGTCTGCCCCCAAACCATGAATGTTGAATGAAGTAATTGCAATGAGTAAAGGTTATTTGTATGCTAATTTCTGAAAAAGCCTGTGATTTGTTAGGAAAGTAGGGGAACGGGGTTGATAAATTAGCTTACTGAATTGTCCTTTCTTTTCTTTTATGGGTAGAAATATAAGAATTTAATGAAAGAGTGCTGAGTTATGTATAAAATATACATTCATTAAAGTATGCACGTTTATAAAATAAATAATTATTAGGAGAATTATCAGTGATAGGAAGAATTTGTTAAAACTTCCAAGTGGTTGTTCTCAATTTTCCTTTGCTTTAACCCTTTATAACAGTTCTTCATGTGGTGTTCCTAACCATAAACTTATTTTCGTTACTTGTAATTTTTCTACAGTTATGAATAGTAATGTAAATATGTGGTTTATGTGATGTCTGATATGAGACCCCCTGTGTAAGTGCCCTTTGACACTCCCAGAAGAGTCATAACTAACAGGTTGATAAACCCTGCTTTAACATGATATGATATTCTAAGCTTTGACCATGTTGCTTTTGAGGGCCTTGTTTTCTTGTGTTCCCGTCCTGTTTGACTCTTACCTTCTTTTTGCTTCCTATTCCAAACAATATTCTTAAACCTGAGGGGAGGCATTTGATGAAGACCTTTCATTTTGGGCTGAGTGTTCCAAGTTTTCACATTTTTTGGTAATGTATACCTGTGATTCTCTACGTCTGTCTTAATCTGCTGCATTAAAGATAGATAATACAAATGAGAGCACCAATAAAAGCCTTCATGAAGGCTAAAGCCTGGAAATTCAATGAGATAAATCTTACAGTGAAGCAGTGCAGATAGTATTGTAATAGGAGATACAGCTCAATTCTTACTATTAACATAAGGAAAGGTAATATATTCCTGGGGGGGGGGGAGGGAGAGGTGTGAGGAAAGATAAGTAAGTAGCTTCTGGGGCTTGTCTGTGTTCCATTCTGACCTGAAACATATGTGCTGAAATGGTATGGGCAACTATATTGCTTAATATTCTGCTAGAACTGAGGAGCTCTCTGTAGCAGCAAGCTCAATATGCTTTGGTATATCAATAGTTTCTCTTCTGCTACATATGCAACGTTGAGGTGAAAACATTTTGAATTGTTTCCTCAGAGTAAGCACATGGAAGCTGAAGTTCAGTGGAGAAAAGTTTGCCATCTCTTGCTGGCAGCCAAATATTGTATTGTTTGAGAGTGACTTAGGTTTTACTGGGTTGGAACTAATGAAGCTGTTCATAGGGAGCAGCTGAGAGTTGGCACTGTTTGGCAGTGTTCAGATACTTAAAGAGGATTGAGAGGTCATTGGTTAAAGTACAGTCCAGTTGTAATTGAAGAAGGTTTAAGAAGCAATGTGGATCTTTTGAGTTCTGGCACCTTGCAACAGGGCCAGAGTTCCTGAAGAAATCCCAGAACAGGGTAACGGTGAAAATGAAGTGAAGACGCTGCAGGAAACAGCATTTTGGAGATATCAGTATGATGAGTCTACAACCAAGAGCAGCAGAAACTGTAGAATGCAGCTGCCTGACCCCAGGAGACAATCTGTGCTTGCTATAGCAGGTAGTGCCAGAAAAGATAATCTAGCCATTAGGAGAAGTACAGATCATGTGTGAATTTCTTCTACAAAATTGATTACATAATATATGACTATGATAATTGTTTGGATTGAGGAATTTGCCTCTATTTGTAACAGCAGTTGTTTGAGGCATCAGTGCCTTTCCTGTAATTGAGAGATAGTTGCCTCTTTGCAAATAGGCTTAAGTCTCACACTGCATTATAATGTCTGAAATATACTTACATTTATTCAGATACCTATGTATCTACTGAAGTCATTTATACTCACTGAACTTTTCTTACTAGGTTGCTGATCACAGTGCAATGGTCAGCTATATCATGAGGTTATCAGCAATTAGTCAGCCTTTGCCTGAGAGATGAGTCAGTGATTCTGTCACCTCAGCTCCACTTAGACCTACAGTTATAATTTTTATCTACATCAGGCATGTGCCATGATTAACCATGACATTTTGTCAGTAATTTTCTACCATGGTTAGCTAAGGCAATTAA
>LR756439.1:104670-129910 GCA_902729485.2 Mus minutoides
TCATAGCAGCCTTATTTATAATAGCCAGAAGCTGGAAAGAACCCAGATGTCCCTCAACAGAGGAATGGATACAGAAAATGTGGTACATTTACACAATGGAGTACTATTCTGCTATTAAAAAATGAATTTATGAAATTCTTGGGCAAATGGATGAATCTGGAGGACATAATCCTTAGTGAGGTAACCCAATCACAAAAGATGTCATTGGATATGCGCTCACTGATAAATTATTAGCCCAGAAACTTAGAATACCCAAGATACAATCTGCAAAACACAAGAAAATCAAGAAGAAAGACCAGCGTGTGGATACTTCATTCCTCCTTTGAATAGGAAACAAAATACCCATGAAAGGAGTTACAGAGACAAAGTTTAGAGCTAAGATGAAAGGATGGACCATACAGAGACTAACCCACCGGAGATCCATCCCATAATCAGTCACTAAACTCAGACACTACTGCATAGGACAGCAAGTGTTTACTGAAGGGACCCTGATATAGCTGACTCCCACAGAAGTGGATGCTCACAGTCATCCATAAGAGGGAGCACGGAGCCCACATTGGAGAAGCTAGAGATAGAACCCCAGGAGATGAAGGGGTCTGCAACCCTAGAAGAGGAACAACAATATGAACTAACCAGAACACTCTGAACTCGTGCCTCTAGCTCCATATGTAGCAGAGATGGCCTAGTCGGCCATCATTGGGAGGAGAGGCCCCTTGGTACTGCCATCTTTATATGCCCCAATACAGGGTAACACCAGGGCCAAGAAGTGGGAGTGGGTGGGCAGGGGAGCAGGGAGGAGTGAGGGGACTTTCGGGATAGCATTTGAAATGTAAATTAAGAAAATATCTAATAAAAAATTGAAAAACAATGTCTCTTCAGAGTGTGACTTAAGTGAAAGTTGGAGAGACTGGAGATACTTCTGTAACTGTTTTTGTTCTCTGGAAGCAGACCGTAATGTGCAGAGAAGGAACTGAAAACACTGAGGTCTGAAATGGAGAGGACTGAGAATGAAATATGTGTTTCACTGAATTTCTGAATTTTCTCAGTGTGAATATTTCTAGAATCTGGCTATCTGTACATTATCTCTATAATTTGCCCTCATTTTTAGATACTATAAGATTAAGGCATGAGACAAAATAGATTGCATTGATGAGTCTTTCCCACCTTGCCACATCACTCACATTTTTCCAGAATAAAATCACTCATTTTGAAGCTCTCCAAAGATGTAAAAGCAAAGCAATCATCTACTTTGTATTATTTATTCAGATGATCTCTAACTTGGGAGTTTACCTCCATACTAGTTACACTCTAGATAAGTCCCAGTAGAAATCAATCAATGTAAGAGTTTGCCATTGATCTTGATTACCTTTCACAACAGGATACTAAGACCTTATTGCTGTAAACAGGACATATTTTGACTTTAGGGCACAGAAATATCAATATTTAATGGATAAAGACAATATCACCATTGGGTAGATTTCACGGTGGTCCAACGTTGTCTTGGGTGATAATGAAGACAATAGTTCGATGACCTTATCTAGCATTGGAGGCTTAAGTCTACATGGTTGACTTTGAGACAAATGTTCTAATTGGAAAAATATTGGAAAGATAGTTTAAGTGGTAGCCTACTGATGTCTTGATTGGAATACTGTGCCACAGAATAGATTTCATGACTGAGGTTGTAAACAAAATCCATGTTTTTTCAAATGGAGAACATATTGATGATTTTTTCTAAATGTTTAATGTTGTTCATAAGTATAAATTATTTGTGCTTCTCTCCAACTCAATCAAGAGAAGCTTGTTATTGTAGTAGGTAGTGGTAAATACTGAAAAACATTTGCATCAATGTTCCTCTGCAAATCTTAGGGAACACTTTTAAGAGAGTGTGGAAAGACTGTAAAAGAGGATAGGCAGAATAGTGTGACTGTTGTCTTAGAGAGAGTGATTTTAATAGTGGCTGAAGATGATTGAATTTTAACCAGGAATGGGTGAGTTCTCCTTTTCCTTACATCTCTGCTAGGATGAGCTATCACTTGTTTTCCTGACCCTGGAGATACTAAGTTGTATAAGATAAAATATGTTTGTTTTAACTTTAATTTCAGTGATGACTAATGATGTTGAACATTTCTTTATGTGTCTCACAGCCATCTGCTTTTCATATTTTGAGAAGTATTTGCTTAGTTCTATACCCTACTTTTAATTGAGTTATTTGTATTTTCATGTTACATTTTTAGTTCTTTATATATTTTAGATTCTTATCCTCTTCTGTCTATCCTTGAGAGTCAGGTGATAAAAATGGATTCAGCAAAAAAAAAAAAAGATAATGTGTCCTGTTTTCTAATCAAATCTGTTCTTTTATTTGGAGAAATAACATAAATATTGAGTTATTAATGATCATTGATTATTGATTCCTGTTATTTTGTTTTGGTATGTGCTTTTATCCCCTTTTTCTTTACTGTTCCATGATTATTAATTAATTAATTAATTTAGTATTCTTGAGTACTTGGTAACCTCTTGAGTACTGTAAAATTTGTTCCTAACATCTTCTGTATAATTATATTGGTTGATAGAATTTGCATGGGAATCGGGAAGTGGAAAAGTGGGGCAGAATCAGGTGTAAGAGGTGACATGGAAAATTTACAGAAAGTCAAGAAATTGAACCGAGGTGTGTAGCAGTAGAGGATGGGGAACTGGGGGTAGCCAACAGAAAGTCCTAGATGCCAGAAAAGCAAGAGGCTCCCAAGTCCCAATGGGGATAACATTAACTGAGAAATCTGAAAAGAAAAAAAAAAGGATAGAGATTTGCATTCCGATGATGACTAAGGATGTTGAGCATTTCTTTTTTTTTATGTTTTTACTCTTTATTTTTTATATGCCATGCTTTTCTTTTCTTTTTTTTAAAATTAATTTATTTTTTTACACTCCATATTTCATTCCACGCCTTTCCATCCACCCTCTGAATGCTCCACATCCCACACCTCCTCCCCACTCCCTGTCTTCACGTGGAGGTCCCCCCCTTCTCGCTCCCTGACTTCTAAGCTCTCTGGGGCCTCCAGTCTCTTGAGGGCTAGGTACATCATCTCTGAATGAACACAGACTGGAAGTTCTGTGTGTGTGTTGGGGGTCTCATATCAGCTGGTATATGCTGTCTGTTTGGTGGTCCACTGTTTGAGAGATCTCAGGGGTCCAGATTAATTGAGAATGCTGGTTCTCCTACAGGATTGCCCTTCTCCTCCGTTTCTTACAGCCTTCCATAATTCAACAACAGGGGTCAGCTGATTTTGTCCATTGGTTGGGTTTATTCTGGGCTGGCATCTATGGTCCTTCAGAATATGTAGAGCAATTTTTGGGCACTTCTGGTTTCTAGAGTCTCCACTGACAAGTTGGGTATTATTTTAATTGTTCTACCATCATATACAACTTCATCTTTTTCCATTTCAGCTTTCAATATTCTTTTCTTATTCTGTCTGTTTAGTGATCTCATTATCATGTGTCAGAGGAACTTGCTTTTCTGGCCCTGTCTATTCATTTCCTTTATGCTTCTTGTACTTTGGTAAGTATTTTATTATTGGGGATTTTTATGGTTTTGCCAAAAATAATTTTAAAAAATCTGGGTTCCTTCTACTTCTAATCTATTCTTTACAGATTTGATGTTACACAGTGTTTTAGATTTCCTGAATGTTTTGTACCTTGTATGTTTTAGACATAATTTTCATTGATTTGGTATCTATTTTTTATACCTTGTCTTCTATTGAACCTGAAACTCTCTCCTTCATTTCTTGCACTGTGTTGGTAAGCCCGATGTCTGAAATATTTTTCTTGATATTATAACATTTTCTGCTTTTAATTCACTTAAAGTTTCCTTTTTCTGTTTTTAAATTTTCATTGTTTTACATCCTGACCACAGTTTCCAAGTCCCTCTCATCCCAGTCCATACCTCCCACATTTACTCCTCCTCCATTTCTCTTTAGAAAAGTGGAGGCTTCCCATGGATATCAACCAGAAAGAGCATATCAAGTTGCAGTAAGACTAGGCACGGCCTCTCCTGTTAAGACTGGAAGAGGCAATTCAGTAGTAGGAAAGGTTCTCAAAGAAAAGCCACAGAGTCTGAAACAACCCACTGTTAGGAGTCCCATAAGAAGATCATGTTACATAACTGCAGTTCTACTTTCTTGTCTTGGACTCTTTACTATTTCATTCAGTGATCTCTTTTTTTTTCCTCAGTCTTCCTTAAGAAATTTAATTATGTGCTTTATAAGTTCTGATGCCCTTCCCTTGTGCATTAGTTCCATTGAATGTTGAACACAAACTCTAATATGGCTTACTATGCTCTGTTGGACACTTATTTCTGAGCATATGGAGTTATGAGGTTTGATGTATTTTTTGTGATTAATTCAGGTCTTACCTTTGTGTGGTTGGTGTTCCATTCTTTGGTTGATGGATCTACGCAAGTGTAGTGTCTAAGAAACCCTGGTAGAGATGGCTTCTTCACCTTGCTTGGAGGCACAAAGAAATGGATATGGGATAGGAGAAAAAGAAGATTATGATTGGAGTCCCTGGAGTAGGATGGTATAAGTTGAGGTGAGGCTACTTCAAGAAGCTTGCAGTAGGACATTATGTCTGGAGAGAAATGTATTCAAGGTTATGGGGATCCTGGGTCCACAACAGGAGACAAAGCTTCCAATGGGTGGAGTTGGAGTTAGAACTGTGGCTTCTATATGCAGGCTGCTACTGAACTTTTAGTTATCTTAAATGTTTTATGAAAATATTTTTGTTCTACATGTAAAAGAGCCACATCAAATGCTATAATTTTTATGACAAATCATTGACAGTATCTTCATTCCTACATTGTTTTCAAGCATCGATGTTGTGAGACACGAATCTGCAGGTAATGTGAACTAACTTCTACTTATGTCAACTAGGAAACTGATGAAAGATAATATTTGGAGAACTCTAAAATCTATGATGATAAAACAAAAATTATTTTCAAGAAATGTAAATAAAAGAAGCTATTTACAAGACTATGGATGAAGGGCTACATACAGGTACAGAAATAACACAAAGATAGCAGCATGGACAACTTTAAAAATCTACACTCTGGAGAAATCCCTTGGTGCAACCATCCCTCTCAGATGTCCCAAAGCAGCTGATAATTATCAGAAAATATGAATGGGAAGGTTGTGTTAAATGTCTCTTTATGGTCCTTGAATGGCTCACGAGACTTGGAGCATACATATTACTGTCCATTTCTTCCTTGTGGGATTCTTAGAATCTTGAACTTTGGGAGATTTTATGTGGTATCAGATTTTATGCTACGTAGTTACAATGCCCATGTGTATCATCAAATGCATGGCTGAATTAGAGGACAACTTCAGAATATTCTGCATCTGTTCTTCATAAGAATACTTTTAATGCCTTGTGTGCTATTGGAATTCTTTTGTTTTCCAAGTTGGTATGGAATGGAAAAAAATGCCAAGCTCCATGCACTTCAGCTAATAGTGTAGTGATATTTCTTGCATATCCACAAGCAGCCATGATATAGGACTTACTGTTTTCCTGCATAAATACTAAATTTTTCATTGGTTTATGTGTCATGACCTTTGAAAATCACAAATGAAATTTGAGAGAATGCTAGTTTTTATGACAAAAACAGGCACATAATTTTCAGGCAATTGTATTTTTCTATATGTTCATACATAGAACTCAATATATTACACTATCACCTGATTTATAATTTGGAGACATTTGAATGTATCTCCATTCTTATACTCTATCTTCCAGTTTCCTCTTGCATCATTTACTTCCATGTAATTTCTATTGCCTTTTAAAGGTTTATTTCATAGAATCTTGATCACTTGGAAAGAGGCAACCTCATTCATAAAATATCTCCATCTGATCACCTGTAGTCATTGTATATTTGATTTTTTTTGTTAAAAATTGATGTGGAAAGTTTAAGTTTGCTGTGATTAGCACAAATGTCTGCACGGGGAATAGTGGATTTTATAAGAAAGCAGTCTGAGAAGCCATCTGCTGAAAGAGGAGTAAGTGGTGATCCTCCATGGCTTCTTTGATTTCTGTGTCTAGGTTTCAACATGTCTACCTCCCTTGATTTTACTTTGCAATGGAATGCAAGCTTTAGGATGAAACAATTCTAAACGTTTACATGTTCTTTTCCAATTTCATTTATCACAGCAAAAAAGGCAAATTAAGTCACCCCATATGTACTTTAGAAATTTGTTTTGCTTGCTAAAAGTTATATTTAAAAATTTCATGTTGAGGTTAGGAAGTGGCCCAACCCTTGAGTTGTTTGACGCACATTAAAATATAAAGGCTGTGTTTGTGTCTTTCATTATGGAACCTAGAGCATTAGGGTGGGTATCAAGGACTGCTGCTATCAGAATGATTTGAGTAGAGAATTTTGAGTTCAACAACAGTAAATAGAAAAGTAAAGCATTGAATTTGAAATTGGAGTTAACAAGTTACTAACAGAAATACAAATTATAAGACACTATGAATGAAGTAGCTTCTATTAAATCACTTTATTGCTGCTGCACTTTGTAGTGATTTGAAATACAAAATTTCTATGTATTTTCTTTTCTTTATCCCTTGCAATTTGCTTGTGTCACAAACAATGTTCTAGAAATGACTTAATGCAAAATAATCATGTGCATTTTCCCACTTCCAGAGGTATGTGTTCAAAACATCTGATAATACAAAGTTTCTCCATATAAACCATTTTTTCCATGAAATGAGACAGTTTACAATATATTTGTAATTTGCTAAGCTTGATTGAATATAAAAGTAAGGGTTGTTCAGAAGCTTTCTGTTTATATGTTGCTAAGAGTGTAGTGTACAGTCCTTGTTGAGAAAACATACTGGTTGGATGATCTTGATTCATAACTCATGAACAGTAAGACACTCACAGTTGGAAACATCTCACAGATGAATGCTAATCTATTCACCATGAGCCAGCAGAGATTATTAATGGGAGTAAATAAAAGGATGCAGATCAGAGAACTTCTTTCTTTGGTGCTCTCTAGTTTTCACTGAAAACACCTTTACTTCTGTAAACAGACTGCTGTTTTGTTGTTGTTGTTGTTATCCTGATTGGATTTTCTTTCATAATTCTTTCCCACTGTGCTTCCATAACATTTCCAAGCTTTTAATAACTTCAATATACTACTTGACTTGCTCAAATATGAACAAGTCAGTGTAAAGTGGATGATTATAAGGATATAGTTGATGTTAGTCCTTTAAATCTGGGAGTAGAGAAAAGCACTTACAAATGTGTAGCACAATTTGTAGTCATGGGTTTCCTGTGTCTCTGTTAACACATTCACAGCTAAAATATCAATTAGCATTTAGGTCTCTTACAATTACATATAGATTTAATACATCTCACCATTACTTTTATGACATGGGTATGGGATACTTCAGAAATATATGAATGTAATCAATTTATATGAGTATTAGTTGGAATATAGATTGACATGGTTGTGTCAAGCATTACAGTATGGAATTAGTACATGTAATACAGGGTTTTAATGAAAGGTGACAAGTGTTTTGTGCACTCTACGACACCAGAATCATTGCATCAGATTTTGGCAATGCTTATGTATAGGGATGACAGTTCACTGTTACTTTTGATGGCACACTCTTCTTTTTTTTTTTTTTTTTTTTTGATTTTTTTCTCTTTATTAGATATTTTCTTCATTTACATTTCACATGTTATCCAGAAATTTTCCCTTACCCTCCCGCGTCCCCGCCCTGCTCCCCTACCCACCCCCTCCCACGTAATGGCCCTGGCATTCCCCTGTTCTGGGGCATATAGAGTCGATGGCACACTCTTCTAAAGATGCTCTCTTAGGTGAGAATTTTGATCTTATGACTATTCTTCAGTGTTATGGGCTATGTCATAGATGTAATTGTGAGGTAACAAGTAATAGAAATAGCAGGAGAGTTGAAACATATCTTAGAGTGTGAGGGATGACAACTTGAGGGAATCAATGAAAGGTTTCAGTATCAAGATCAAAACTACTCTTTTGTCATATATTAAACTGTAAAATTTCCTTTAAAGAAAGGATAAAATTGCTACTGACAGATTCAGTGTACTGACTGTGAGCATTATTTTGCCATTTGTTTTATGTATAAGATGATATTTTAATTTTAATTAGAATATAATTATATCTCTCTTCTTTCTTCCTTCAATTCATTCAATGTCCCACTGACTCAGTCCATCTCAAATTTATGATCTCATTTCATTATTACATCCTTTCCATATACATTTGCATAAAAATATAAAATAACACCTAGTAAGCCAATTTTGTATTGCCAGTATGTAGGTAATTTCAAGGTTTACAAATTGGTATTATAAAACCAATTAAGTGCTTTTTCTTTGGGAAATCTCAATTCTCTTCTCGCTGTTAATTGTTTTGGAGAAACTGTAGAAAAACAAGGCAGAACTATTATAACAAGAATGTATTAAGAAAAAGACAAAATCTATGAATGATAGATTTTTTAAAGAAAAGAATATCTGCTGAATAGGAATAACAGAACCATCAGGGAAAATTTTTAGTATATGTGTGAACCAAAATGTATTCATATTCATTTATACACAGAAAGTGTTTATTTACCTACCACTAGAACATTTTTTCAATTTTTTATTAGATATTTTCTTAATTTACATTTCAAATGCTATCCTGAAAGTCCCCTCCCTCCTCCCCCCTCCCTGCTCCCCTGCCCACCCACTCCCTCTTCTTGGCCCTGGCATTCCTCTGTATTGGGTCATATAAAGATTGCAGTACCAATGGTCCTCTCCTCCCAATGATGGCAGAATAGGCCATCTTCTGCTACATATGGAGCTAGAGACACGAGTTCTGGGGGTTCTCGTTAGTTCATATTGCTGTTCCTCTTCTAGGGTTGCAGACTCTTTCAGCTCCTGGGGTTCTATCCACTAGAACATATTTGAAAACCCATATGTTACTTCCCATCTCTGATACTTTATACTGAAAAATACACATATTGATCTTATCAACCTTCCTCTCCAGGAAAAACTGCATAAGCCTGAATAATTCCCAAAGAAAGTAAAATAAATTATCTCATAGTTTTGAAGGTGTAGTAGTGTGTTGATAAATCTGCATAGGTACAGTGAGGACAGCAGAACAGATGTGACCAAAGTTAGTGGGAACATAGTTCATGAGATCTCACATGGAAATACATGTAGTTAGATAGAACTGGAACATGTAATGTTTCCTCCTGGATAACATGCTAGAAGACACCAGGTGTCCATTATATGGTTTCTGGGGAGACACTGAGAATGTTCCCATATCACAGAGTATGTTGATTAAGAAAGCGAAGAATTCTTAAGACTTATTTTCATTGTTTTTAAAATTTGTGCTCATATGTTCAGTCCCTGGTGATTCCAGAAGAGTACATGGCACCCTGGAATCTGGAGTTATTTGCAGAGGTTAGCTAATGTGTGGAGGTGTTTGCACTTCAACTCTTGGTTCTGTGAGAGGAGTTCACATTCCTAACTGCTGATCCGTTTTTCCAGCACTGAAGTGATCAGTGTTCATGTTGATTCTTTCATAATCACAGAGGTGAATTCTATCAGCAATGTGTAGAATATAGAAATACATTATATGAAGCATGAGAAATTGTAAAATTCAAATATACATTATACACTTAAATCATTTTATTTGGGAAATGAAATGGTTTAAAATGATCTACACATTAAGATCAAACTTACCCCATGTTTTTATTTGATATAGGAGGGGGTCCAGAGGCAAGTTTGGGTCTCATTATTTTACATTCTATTTGGAAAACATATGCATATCTATATCCAATGTAAAAAAATTTATTTGAGCCATGAGTGGGCCACTTGTATATTGAAATGTGTTGTAGATATATGTCTGCATTTAAACTATGAGTATAACAAAGGAAGGAAGATATAATGTCACACATTCACAGGGAGAACAGTAATGCAGGGTGTCATTTTCATTCCATTTAATAAACAGTGATAGAACATGTAATGCATCAATGCACGAAAACAATATATAAGCATAGATTTCCACTAAATGGTTATGTTGCTTATTTCTGTGTGTTTCACACAAAAAAACAGACAACACAACCCAAAGAGCATACTGGACATGAAACCTAAAATATACCTAGTTTTTCATTAGTCTTCCTAATTTGTGTTACACTTGCACACAAAAGATATCACGAATTGCATTTCTCTCTCTCTCTCTCTCTCTCTCTCTCTCTCTCTCTCTCTGTGTGTGTGTGTGTGTGTGTGTGTGTGTGTGTGTGTGTGTGTTTAACACATTCACCTACATGCACAGTGATAACATGCTTACCTGCAGAAGCCTCCACACTGCCATGGTATTACTGCAATTATGCTCACAGTTCTGTTAGAATGACTGAATAAATATCAAATCTGTCCAGAAGCTCTCAAATCTGTTCTTGGTCAGATTTAGGGGACATGTCTATTCCTTTTCAAGTAACTGTATACCCGAGAGTCTTGGCTCATGAGAAGAAAGGGACAAACAGTGGGAAAAAGCAGAGAGGACATTGCAGTCATATTCACCAGAGACCAGCTGGGATTATACAGGATAGCTCCAAAGCATTGACAAAGGCAAGAAATTGTGTAAAAGGAGACAAAGGTAAAGACCAGGAGAAGGATGGTTTTAGTGGCTCTGGACTCAGGGGAGGATCTAGAAGAAAGACTGGTCCTCGACATGTATTGCATCATCTGCCCATGCCTGTACAGTGTGAGAACCATGGAGCCACTGGCCCATAGCATGAGCCCCAGTAAAAGCACTTCAGGACCTGACAGTAATGTTGAATAAAGGATGTCACTGGTTGGATCATGACGGACAGAATAACAGTATATAAAAGATTTCAGGTTTGTTGTGCTTTCATTGCCATGTTTTGCCCTCATGTGCACCAGATTAATGCTGCTTATAAGTAAATAAATTACCCAGTTGAGGTACACAGAGCAACAAATGCACTTGTGTATTCTTACTTTAACTTCTGAATCCCTGAAGTTCCTAGGGCTGATTATCATGGCCTGAAACACACTAAGAAATGAGGTGCTGCCGATACCTGCACCCCTTCCTACTCTGTGTAAAGAAAAAACCAATTTGCATCCAGTATCATTGAGAAAATCTTTAAACCCAAAAGAGGATATTGTCTGGGGCGCTCCTTTACACAGTACAGTTAAGATATTGGCTACAATCAAGTGAATCAGAATCCAGTCTGTAGACCTTATCCTGTACCTTGCTAGGTAAAAATATATATAGTGGTAGAGAACAGTGAAATTCCCTAGAATTCCAATTATAGTAAGAGAGATGAAAATCATTCCTATAGACAACTCAGTGGCTTCCATGCTGTCAGTTCTTGTTCTCAAACTGAGGATCCTGCAGGGCAAGTTGGAGACACAGTCACCATTCTCTTTCCTAAACAAATCCATAATATATATTCAACATGTAGGACATCTACCACTTTGGCATACTTTCTACACATAAAAGTGATTGTATGAGGCCACAAAGCAATCAGATGTCTCTAAGTTCATACTTTGTGAAATGTGTAAAAAACTAACACTGTCTCATTAACAGGAGAAGCACAACAATATCTGTAAGTGGGTGACTCATGTTTGAAAGAAAGCAGTGATCTCATCCTCACAACTAGCCAATAGTCATATGGCATACATTGAACTCTGGGAGTTAAACACAAATTCATGTAAAATATAGTAATATGACTACAACATTATTATTAAGGGAAGATCACATATTATTTTTTATCATCAAATGAAGTGATGTGTGATTAAGGACATAAGATTTGAGTTTTGCAAATTCAGGCTATAATTCCAACATGCATTGTGTTAAGAGATAGTTTCAAACATTAGCACTGGAGGAAAACATTACTATGACAATAGACATTAATGTTTAAAATATTTAGATCCAGAGGGAAATTTATAGGAGAAAACAATATCCTGTAGAACTCATCTGTGAGGTCACTTTCTCTACTTTCAATTTTCTGTACAAGGTATAAGTAATGCTATATTTGATGGCGCTGTTTTCAAATACCTGTAAAATTTTTAATTCTAATAGTTGAAATCCAAAAGACATAAAAGTTATAAATGCCTTAATTTACAATGCCCTTGCTACATGCACAGAAGATAATCCTGGAATTTATTCATTTTTTGTAATTTCTTTTTTTTTTGTATTAAATTTAATTTCTGGTCACATCTTCTATTGAGGCTAGACAAAACTTTTCTAGTTAGGGGAAAGATGCTGTTAGAGGTCCCACATGAGGACCAAGCTGTACACCTACTACATATATTAACCATAGAGATTTCTTTTTTGTTAAATTTAAGTAAGTTAAAAATTTTATTTTTCTTAATTAAATAATTTAACCTATTATATTCAAAGTCTTACATGTAGGAATCACTGGATTGCTCTATAAGATATACCTTCTTTTTTTTTAAACAATTTTTATTAGATATTTTTTTCACTTACATTTCAAAAGATATTCTGAAAGCCCCCTATACCCTCCCCACACCCTGCTCCCTAACCCACCCACTCCTACTTTCTGGCCTTGGCATTCCCCTGTACTGGGGCATATAATCTTTGCAGGATCAAGGGCCTCTCCTCCCATTCATGGCCTACTAGGCCATCCTCTGCTACATATGCAACTAGAGACACAAGCTCTGGGGGTACTGGTTAGTTCATATTGTTGTTCCTCCTATAGGGTTGCACATCCCTTTAAGTCCTTGGGTAATTTCTTTAGCTCCTTCATTGGGGATCCTTTGTTCTATCCAATAGATGACTGTGAGCACCCACTTCTGATTTTTCAGGCATTGGCATAGCTTCACAAGAGACAGCTATATTAGGGTCCTGTGAGCAAAATCTTGCTGTCATATGCAATAATGTCTGGATTTGGTGGTTGTTTATCGGATGGATTCCTGGGTGGGGCTGTCTCTGGATGGTCCTTCCTTCAATCTCAGCTCTGAACTTTGTCTCTGTAACTCCTTCCATGGATATTTTGTTCTCCATTCTAAGAAGGAACTATCGAGATTTCTAACTAGCATTTTATTAAATAATTAAAAATTTATAGTATCTGCACTTGAGTATAAATAAGAGTTAGTTAATTAACTAACATACTTGGTGCACTCTAAGGATACTGGTAATATGCTATAATTCAGTTGTGGAATTAACAAAGAATTTTCAGTCTCATCTTTATTCTAGAAATCAAGGCCAGTTCTCTGGCACAGGATAAACTGGGGAGAAAATGTCTTGGGGGTGGGGGGGGACATGGCAAGTTTAGACTAACTTAGGATAAGACTAGACAGTCACATGGCTGTCATTTGACACACAGTCTTGTGTGGAACCAAGAGTGGGGAAGTCCAGTGCCTGAGTCTTTTCTGAGTGCAGCGCCTTGTACAGGCTGCCTTTGACTGATCCCTCTTCCTCTGTGCAAACCACCACAAGGAGGCAGATCTTTTTTACTTTTAATCTTTGAGGTTGTAACATAACTATATCATTTCCTGATTCAGTGTCCTCTCTCCAAACCTTCCCATATATCTTTCCTTGCTCCCTTACGTGTCTTGGTACATGTTCCTAGACAAATCCTAATGCTTTCGAGTGAGGCAACTAGGAAGCCCGTGACAATTGACCCAGAGCTTCAGTTAGAACCTGCACTGATAATCCACAGGACATACATGTGGCCAATGAGTGTTCTAAATCAACTGGATTCTCCACAGTGAATGTTTTTCTTGCATTTTGAGGCCATTAAAAGAATGATTCTCCCAGATGAATTATTTAATATTCAAACATTTTATTGTATTTTCAAACTGTTATCAAACCTATTTTCATTAATCACATTCTCACTCTGAGTCAGAGGAAAAGTTTTGATCAATGAGACCATCATTTATGTGCAATTCCCAGTAGAAATGATTGGTTTCTGGAACATAACACACTCATTCCTAGAAACCTGAAGTAATAGTACCTATAGAAGTTCTGAAAATGTACTATGCATATTGCATGGAATCACAGCCTATTAAAGCTGTCAATTTACTGTCAGGAGAAAGTTTTTAGTCTCTTCTTGTTTATAATAATTATTTACAAATATTTAATTATATAATCTGTATATACACACTTGCATAATAAAATAATATCTGCCATAAATGCCCTGAAAATATATCATGCATCCAGAGCTTTTGATCTAATTCAGCATTGTCCAGATTCACTACTTTACATATCAGCACAAATAAAACTAAAACTAACAGTTATAAACTTACCAAAATATGTCTTTTATCAGATGTCCTAGTGAAATATTTCATTAGGGAAACTCTAATATCTTTCAGACAGACATTACAAGAGCCCATAAGCACCAGATTCATAACCAGTGTGACAGCACAGATAGCACTGACAGTGAGAAATGGGGGCTAAGTTAGAAGTGGAATGCAGTGCTTGCAGGAACCCAGCATTCATTTATATCTGACTCCCTTCCTGAGGAGTTTCTCTGTGTCTTATATAGCTTTTCTTTTCATCCAGATTCAGTACCATGTCTGAATGTCTCTTATGATTACTTACCAAGACTCGTATATATTTAATCTTCTCAGCTCTCAGGTTGCAGTCTGTTCCACTTTCTGTACCATTTCTCTTCCTGGGATGCTGATATTAGTGCCCTTGCCACAAAATTTAAAGATTCATTTGAAGAAAGGTATCAGGGTCTGAGATATGGATATGTGATTCTGTGACCTCATCTCCCCTTAGACTTGCAATTATTATTTCACTTGTAGTAGCAATGGATATTCTATGTAGACTTGACCAGGCAATAAATAAGCTCTGAACTTTTCTCTCCTGTTAATAGTTCAATGATGAACTACAACTCTTTCTTTCAGTTCTTAAGGGAGTATTTTAAAGTTAAAAGAGGTTGTTTACAAACAACCCTGAGTTTCCACCTCACATCAGTTGAAATTGCTAAGTTCAAAAACTCAGGTGACAGCAGAAGCTGGCAAGGATGTGGAGAAAGAGGAACTCTCCTCCATTGCTTGTGGGACAGAAAGTTGGTACAAACACTCTGGAAATCAGTTTGGCAGTTCCTCAGAAAATTGGACATAGTTCTACAGGAAGATCCAGCAATACCACTCCTGGGCATATAGCCAGAAGGTGCAGTACCATGTAATAAGGACACATGCTCCACTATGTTAATAACACCCTTATTTATAATATCCAGAAGCTGGAAAGAACCCAGATGCCCCTCAACGAAGGAATGGATACAGAGAATGTGGTACATTTACAGAATGGAGTACTATGCAGCTATTAAAAACAATGAATTGCATAAATAGGAGACGATGGCAAGTCGGCCATCAATGGGAGCGAGTGGTCCTTGGTCTTTTGAAGGTTCTAGGCCCCAGATAGGGAAATGCCAGGGCCTGGAGGAGAGAGTGGGTGGGTTGGGAAGCATGGAGAGGGGGAGGGGATAGGGGATTTTTGGAGAGGAAACTAGGAAAGGCAGTAACATTTGAAATGTAAATAAAAAATATCTAATTTTAAAAAAAGCACTTGGTTGGGCTTTTCTCACATTTTGCTTTTGGTTGCTATGAAGAAACACAAAAAGAAAATCTAGTTGGCAGGATTTATAGTCCACCATGAAGAAAAGTCATAAGATGCTTGAAGTCAGAGGACAAACTCTAAGAAAATCAGGTCTTGGGGATTAAAGTCATCAGGCTTGGGATCAATCACCTTTACCTGATGAGATATCAGGCTTACACCTATGTAGGGTGTTTTAATGATTTAGATCTTTAGAACTACCTATAAAGCCATTTTATGGATAGTGATCATTTACATCTTACAGGAGACCAGAATGGCTGTGTTTATGTGGGTAAATGTCTACCAGTGGCCAAATGTCTGTTTGTGAATACCTGAAAAACTAAATTTAGAAACAAAGTAAAATAGAGTCATTAGGTCTTTGACACACAGTGTTTTAATAGTCCAATGGCTCTTCTACCATAGGCAGGGATGCCAAGATCTTAAGCACAGATTTAAAACCAGGAGGCTGAGGACGTAGAATGAGTAAGAGAGATTTGTTGCTTGCCATTTTGGATCTCTTTTTTAAAAAAAAAATATAACTATTTTATTTTTTCACATCCCAAATGTTGCCATCCATTTCTGTTGCCCTGTGACCCTCCCCTTTGCCTCTAAGAGGGTGCCACCCTAGGTATTCCCTTACCTGCTGAGGCCAGACGAGGCAGCCCTGTGCCACATATGTGCCTCAATCTTCAGAACAGCCTGTGTATGCTCTTGGTTCCTAGTTCAGACTCTGGGAGCTCCCAGGGGTCCAGTTTAGTTGGCTTTATTATGGGGTAGCCATCCCCTTCAATTTGTCCCTTAATTCTTCCATAGGTGTTTAGAACCTCTACCAAGGCTTGACTGTGAGTATCTTCATCTGTCTCAGTCATATGCTGAGTAGAGCCTCTCAGAGGATAGTCATGCACTAGCATCAGTAATAGTGTGAGGGATTAGTATGTAGCCACAGGATGTATCTAAAAACAGGCTGGTAACTGCTCAGCCATTTTTTCAGTTCTGCTCTATTTGGTCCTTGCATTAATTTTAGACAGGATCAATTTTTGGCTAAACGTTTTTTATGGGTGTTGGTGTCCGATCTCTCCATTGTGGGTTATGTCTAACAAATGGACATGGTATCTTCAGGCTTCATATCTCCACTGGTCAGAATTTCTGCTAAGGTCACCTGCATTGATTCTTGGGAAGTTTTCTTATCCCTAGTCTCTGAGACTTCTTAAAGAATATCCCATCCCAGACCCTGGCAACTGTATAATTCCATTCACTTTCTTGGCCCTATGTCTTTTCCATTACCTCATCACCCCAACATTCCCTAGCCTTGCCTCACCCATCCAGGTGTTTCATTGGATGTGACTCCCTTTAGGATGGGATTCAATTATTTTCACTGGGTCTTTCTTGTTCTTTAACTTCACAATGTTTCTAGTTTTGATTCATGAGTATTATATTCTTTTTGGATAATATCCACTGATCAATGAATATGTATCATGCATATCCTTTTACATCTGGCTTACCATGCTCAGGATAAAATTTTCTAATTCTACCCATTTTCCTGCAAAATTCATGATGTCCTCATGTAAAATAACTTAATAATATTCCACTGTGTAAATAAAAAACATATCTACTTTTTTTAAAGGGACATCTTGTTTGTTCCAGCTTCTGGCTATTATAAATAAGCGTGCTGTGAACCCAGTGGAGCAAGTGCCCTTGTAGTATGGTGGAATACATGCAAAGAAGGGATCAAGTTGTGTCTTCAGGTTGAACTATTTCCAATTTTCTGAAGAACCATCAGATTGATTTTAAGAGTGATTGTATCAATTTGCCATCACACCAGCAATCAAGGAGTCTTCTGCAATCTCCATATTCTCACCATTCTGTACTGTCATTGACATTTTGTTCTTAGCCATTCTGATTGGTGTAAGATGGAATCTCAATGTAGTTTGATTTGCATTTCACTGATGAATATGGATGTTGAACATTTTTAATTGCTTCTCGGCCATTTGAGATTCTTTTTTCGAGTATTCACTGTTTAGCTTTGTACCCCATTTTGAAATTGGGTTATTTGCTTTTTGGGAATCTACATTTTTGAGTTCATTATATCTTCTGGATATTAGTACTCTATAAGATGTACAGTTAGTGACAACCTTTCCCAATATGTACATTGCTGTTTTGCCCTATTGACTGTCCAGCAATACCCTGGGCATATACCCAGAAGATGTTCCAACTGGAAATAAGAACACATGCTCCACTATGTTCATAGCAGCCTTATTTATAATAGCCAGAAGGTGGAAAGAAACCAGGTGTCCCTCAACAGAGGAATGGATACAGAAAATGTGGTACATTTACACAATGGAGTACTACTCAGCTATTAAAAACATTGAATTTATGAAATTCTTGGGCAAATGGAAGTATCTGGTGGATATAATCCTTAGTGAGGTAACCCAATCACAAAAGAAGTCACTTGATATGCACTCAGTGATATGTGGATATTAGCACAGAATGTTAGAATACCCAAGATACAATTTACAAAACACAAGACATTCTTCAGTATTCTTTTGGCCATCCTTTCTTTTCACCTATATGAAGTTGAGAATTATTTTTTACATGTCTATGAAAACTGTGTTGGAATTTTGCATTGAATCTGTAGATTGCTTTTGCTAAGATTACTATTTTCACTATATTTATCCTGCCAATTCATGAGCATGTGAGTTCTTTCCATTTTTTGAAGTCTTTTTCATTTTTCTTCAGGCACTTGATGTTCTTGTCATTTCGATCTTTCACTTTCTTGGTGAGAGTTACACCAAGATATTTTATGTTATTTGTGGCTACTGTGAAAAGTTTTGTTTTCATACTTCCTTTATCAGCCCTTTCATCATTTTTATGAAAGAAAGCTACTGATTTCTTTAATTTCGCTGAAATGGTTTTCCAGTTGTAGGAATTGTTCAGTAGAATTTTTGGAGTTGCTTATATGTATTGTCATATCATCTGTAAGTAGTGATACTTTTAAATTTCAAATCCACTGGATCTGCATTACTTGTATTATCTTATCTTATGCTTTCGTTATTTGCTATGGCTAGAACATCAAACACTATATTGAGTAAAGAGGGAGAGATTGTATTGTCTCTGATTTTAGTGAGCTTGCTTTAAGTTTCTCACCATTTAATTTGATGTTGGCTGTTGGTTTGTTTTTATTATGTTTAGGTATGTGCCATGCATTTCTTTTTATTTTTCAATTTTTATTAGATATTTTCTTCATTTACATTTCAAATGTTATCCCGAAAGTGCCCTAAATCCTCCCTCATCCCCCACCCTGCTCCCCTACACACCCACTCCGAGATCTTGGCCCTGGCATTCCCCTGTACTGGGGCATGTAAAGTTTGCATAACCAAAGGGCCTCTCTTCTCAATGATGGCCAATTAGGCCATCTTCTGCTACATATGCAGCTAGAGACACGAGCTCTGGGGGTACTAGTTAGTTCATATTGTTCTTCAACCTATAGGGGTAATAAAAACTGCATGGTTTTTCAGCTCTTTGGGTACATTCTCTAGTTCCTCCGTTGGGAACCCTGTGTTCCATCTAATAGCTGACTGTGAGCATCCACTTCTGTGTTTGATAGGCACAGGTATAGCCTCACACGAGACAGCTATATCAGGGCCCTTTCAGCACTATCTTGCTGGTGCATGCAATAGTGTCTATGTTTGGTGGCTGATTATGGGATGGATACCCGCCTGCAGCAGTCACTGGTTGGTCCATCCTTTTGATTCAGCTCCACACTTGATTTCTGTAACTACTTCAATGTGTGCTTTATTCCTAATTATAAGAAGGGGCAAAGTGTCCACATTTTGATCTTCATTCTTCTTGGGTTTCATGTGTTTAGTAAATTGTATCTTGGGTAGTCTAGGTTTCTGGGCTAATAGCCACTTATCAGTGAGTACATGTTATATGAGTTCTTTTGTGATTGGGTTACCTCACTCAGGATGATACCCTCCAGATCCATCAATTTGTCTAGGAATTTCATATATTTTGTACCCATTCCTCTGTTGAGTGACATCTGGGTTCTTTCCAGCTTCTGGCTATTATGAATAAGGCTGCTATGAACATAGTGGAATATGTGTCTTTATTACCAGATGGAACAACTTCTGGATATATGCCCAGGAGAGGTATTGCAGGATCTTTCGGTAGTACTATGTCCAATTTTCTGAGGAACCGCCAGACTGATTTCCAGAGTGGATGAACAATTCCCACCAACAATGGAAGAGTGTTTCCCTTTCTCCACATCCACACCATCATCTGCTGTCACCTGAATTTTTGATCTTAGCCATTTTTACTAGTGTGAGGTAGAATCTCAGGGTTGTTTTGATTTGCGATTCCCTGATGATTAAGGATGTTGAATATTTTTTCATGTGCTTCTAAGCCATTTGGTATTCCTCAGTTTAACTCTGTGCCCCACTTTTTAATGGGGATATTTGATTTTCTGGTGTCCACCTTCTTGAGTTCTTTATATATATTGGATATCAGTCCCCTATCTGATTTAGGATTGGTAAAGATCCTTTCCCAAACTGTTGGTGGTCCTTTTGTCTTGTTGACAGTATCTTTTGCCTTACAGAAGTTTGTAACTTTATGAGGTCCCATTTGTCAATTCTTGATGTTACAACACAAGCCTTTGCTGTTTTATTCAGGAATTTTCCCACAGTGCCCAGATCTTTGAGGCTTTTCTCCACTTTCTCCTCTATAATTTTCAGTGTCTCTGGTTTTATGTGGAGATCCTTAAACAACTTAGACTTGACGTTAGTACAAGGAGATAAGAATGGATCAATTCCCAGTCTTCTACATAACCGCCAGTTGTGCCAGCACCATTTGTTGAAAATGCTGTCTTTTTCCCACTGGATAGTTTTAGCTCCCTTGTCAAAGATCAGGTGACCATAGGTGTGTGGGTTCATTTCTGGGTCTTTGATCCTATTCCATTGATCTGTCTGTTGCTGTACCAGTACCATGCAGTTTTTATTACAATTGCTCTGTAGTACAGCTTGAGGTCAGGCATGGTAATTCCACCAGAGGTTCCTTTATTGTTGAGAAGAGTTTTTGCTAGTCTAGGTTTTTTGTTATTCCAGATGAACTTGCAAATTGTCTTTTCTAGGTCATTGAAGAATTGAGTTGGAATTTTGATGGGGATTGCACTGAATCTGTAGATTGCTTTAAGGCATGATAGCCATTTTTACTATATTGATTCTGCCAATCCATGGGCCTGGGAGATCGTTCCATCTTCTGAGATTTTCCTCAATTTCTTTCTTCAGAGACTTGAAGTTCTTATCATACAGATCTTTCACTTCCTTAGTTAGAGTTACACCAAGATATTTTATATTGTTTGTGACTATTGTGAAGGGTGTTGTTTCCCTAATTTCTTTCTCAGCTCATTTATCCTTTGTATAGAGAAAGGCCATTGATTTGTTTGAGTTAATTCTATATCCAGTTACTGCACTGAAGCTGTTTATCAAGTTTAGGAGTTCTCTGGTGGAGTGTTTGGGGTCACTTATATATACTATCATATCATCTGCAAATAGCGATAACTTGACTTCTTCCTTTCCAATTCTATCTCCTTGACCTTCTTTTCTTGTCGAATTGCTCTGGCTAGGACTCAAGTACTATATTGAATAGGTAGGGAGAAAGTGAGCAGCCTTCTCTAGTCCCTGATTTTAGTGGGATTGCTTCCTGTTTTTCTCCATTTATTTTGATGTTGTCCAACGTTTGCTGTAGATTGCTTTTATTTTTATTTTTTCCAACTCTTATTAGATATTTTCTTCATTTACATTTCAAGTGTTATCCAGAAAGTTCCCTATACCCTCCCCCCTTCCTGCCCTGCTCCCCTACCCACCCGTTCCCACATCTTGGCCCTGGTGTTCCCCTGTACTGGGGCATATAAAGTCTACATGACCAAGGGGCCTCTCCTCCTAATGATGGCCATCTAGGCCATCCTCTTCTATATATGCAGCTAGAGACATGAGCTCAGAGGATGTGGAGAAAGAGGAACATTCCTCCATTGCTGGTGGCATTGCAAGCTTGTACAACCACTCTTGAAGTCAGTCTGGCATTTTTCTCAGAAAATTGGACATAGTACTACTGGAGGATCCAGCAATACCTCTCCTGGGCATATACCCAGAAGATGTTCCAACTGGTAAAATGGACACATGCTCCACTATGTTCATAGCAACCTTATTTATAATAGCCAGAAGTTGGAAAGAACCCAGATGTCCCTCAACAGAGGAATGGATACAGAAAATGTGGTACATTTACACAATGGAGTACTATTCTGCTATTAAAAAAGTGAATTTATGAAATTCTTGGGCAAATGGATGTATCTGGAGGATTTAATCCTTAGTGAGGTAACCCAATCACAAAAGAAATCATTGGATATGCACGCACTGATAAATGGATATTAGTCCAGAAACTTAGAATACCCAAGATACAATTTGCAAAAGACAAGAAAATCAAGAAGGAAGACCAGCGCGTGGATACTTCATTCCTCCTTTGAATAGGAAACAATATACCCATGAAAGGAGTTACAGAGACAAAGTTTAGAGCTAAAACGAAAGGATGAACCATACAGAGACTACCCCACTGGGGGATCCATCTTATAATCAGTCACTAAACGCAGACACTATTGCATAGGATAGCAAGTGTTTACTGAAGGGACCCTGATATAGCTGTCTCGTACATAAGTGGATGCTCACAGTCATCTATAAGATGGAGCACAGGGCCCACAATGGAGAAGCTAGAGATAGAACCACAGGAGCTGACCTAGAAGAGGAACAACAATATGAACTAACCAGAACCCCCAGAACTTGTGTCTCTAGCTTCATATGTAGCAGAAGATGGCCTAGTCGGCCATCATTGGGAGGAGAGGCCCCTTGGTATTGCAATCTTTATATGCCCCAATACAGGGTAACGCCAGGGCCAAAAAGTGGGAGTGGGTGGGCAGGGGAGCAGGGAGGTGGGAGCGGGGAGGGAACTTTCGGGTTAGCATTTGAAATGTTAATTAAGAAAATATCTAATAAAAATTGAAAAAAACAAAGAAAAGAAAAGTTAAAAAAATACTAAAACACTGATAATATTTCACATATCAAGCAGCAGCTGATGGGTTAAAAATAAAGAGGATTCTGGATGAGAAAAGAAATGAACTCTGATTAAGTGGGTGTAGATGCAAATGGCTGAGGAAAAAACACTTATAACTGTTCATCTACCTTAGCTGTCAGGGAGATGCAAGTCACAATTAGTGTGATATCCCATCCTATACCTGTCAGAGTATCTAAGACAGCTCATGTTAGAGAAGATATAGAGCAAGAACACTCCCCAAGTGATGTTTGGAGTGAAAATGTTTATATCCACTATAAAAATTAATATTATGTTTCCTCAGAACATTGGGAACAGCCAGGGTCCTTAAGTCTGGAGCCACTTCCGCAACCCTTTATTATTATAATTTTTATAATCTCATATTTTTTATGGTGATGTATGGATGATGGAGGTAAGCACTTTAACACTGGGCCACTTCTTTGGTATTTTCAACATTTATTTCAAAATTTATTCAGTAATAGTTTGTATATTCATTCGTGTATTCTTTTGGAGATAGGACTCATTTTGTATTGCAGGATGATATGGAAATTCTTAAATAAACAGGAAGTATTATTCTTCTCTGCCTTCTTTAGGCTAGGTTATGGTCACTTCTCTTTTGGTAACCTGCAGAGTACCTTCCTGCCCCAAACACTATAATAGTTGGGAGAAGGCTCAGTTTACACAATTCTTCATGTTGAATGAGTTGTATAGATGTTGTCCTTAGCAATGGGTCTTTGCTATCAGTTTACTTATCTTATATAGCCATCTTGAAACTTCTTAATTTAATTTTTTCTTATTCATTTTACATCCTGCCCACTGTTCCCCTCCCAGTCAACCTCTCTCACTATCTTTTCCCCTTCCCCTCCACTTCTCCTTTGAGCAGGTGGGAACCCCCTTAGGTATTTCTCCTCAACCATGGTACTTCAAGTCTCTGTTGGTATAGGCATATACTCCTCACTGAGGTCAGCCAGGCAAGGTAGTCCATCTAGTAGAACATATCCCACATACAGGCAACAGCTTTTGGGATGGGATAGCCCTGTTCCAGTTGTTCAGAACCCACATGAAGGTCAAGCTTCATATTTGCACATATGAGTCAGAAGGCCTGGATACAACCCCAGTTTGTTGTTTGGTTCATGGTTCCGACTTTGAGAGCCCCAGTGGTTCAGGTTAGTTGACTCTGTTGGTCTTTCTGTGGAGTTCCTATCCTCTTCAGAGCTAGCAATCCTTCTTCCTATTCTGTAAGAATCCCCATACTCCATCCCCTGTTTGCCTGTGGTATCTGTATCTGTCAAAGTCACCCGCTGGGTGACAACTTGCTCCTGATGGCAAGCATATCAGAATATCAAAATGGGTTGGTGTCTCTATCACCCCACTGGGGTTCCTGTCTGGGTTCTGAAGGTGACCTCTTCAGGTTCCATATCCCCAGTGTAGTTACAGCAACAGTCACCGCTCGTGATTCTTGGGCAGAGCAGTTGTGCCCCAAACTCAATACATCTACCCTTGTTCTTAAATGCTAGGGGAGAGGGGGTTGTATGACAATTCCGGCCTTATCTCCCATTCTTGATTTTCTTTTTTCTACTCAGTGTGCTGATCTGGTATTTGAAAGACCTTCTGACAGAGAGACCAGGGCTTTTTCTCCCTCAGTAATAAAGCTTTAAGATTGGTTTTATGTAGTAGTTCTTCTACAGCCAAGATTGGCTTCAAACCTGTTACATGGCCAAAAATAACCTTGAACTTCTGATCCATATGCCTCAATTCTTTGAGTTCTGTGAATGCAGCCATGTGTCAATATGTATTGTTCATGCAACATTAGAGAGAGTGCTCAGGGTTTGTGATTTTAGCCAAGGACTCTCCTGAATTGAATACATTTACAGAACTCCTGCCTAATACTAATGGATGGATGTGCTTTATCCTTCTGAGTAGCTAACACAGCAGATGACTGACAGACCATTCAACTCAGCTCTTTTTTTTCTCTTTATTAGATATTTTCTTCATTTACATTTCACCTGTTATCCAGAAATTTTCCCTTACCCTCCCGCGTCCCCGCCCTGCTCCCCTCCCCACACCCTCCCAAGTAATGGCCCTGGCATTCCCCTGTACTGGGGTATATAGAGTCTGTATGACCAAGGGGTATCTCCTCCCAATGATAGCCAACTAGGCCATCTTCTTCCATATATGCAGCTAGAGACATGAGCGCAGGGGGAACTAGTTAGTTCATGTTATTCTTCCACCTAGAGGGTTGAAGACCCCTTCCGCTCCTTGGATACTTTCTCTAGCTCCTACCTTGGGAGTCCTGTGTTCCAACTAATAACTGACTGTGAGCATCCACTTCTGTGTTTACCAGGCACTGGTATAGCCTCCCACAAGACAGCTATATCAGGTCCCTTTCAGCATTATCTTGCTGGCTTATGCTATAGTGTTTATTTTGGTGGCTGATTATGGGAGGGATCCCTGGCAGCCGCCGTCACTGGTTGGTCCATCCTTTTGATTCAGCTTCACACATGATCTCTGTAACTCCTTCAGTGTGTGCTTTGTTCTTAATTCTAGGA
>LR756439.1:139662-215668 GCA_902729485.2 Mus minutoides
CTAGTTCCCCCTGTGCTCATGTCTCTAGCTGCATATATGGAAGAAGATGGCCTAGTTGGCCATCATTGGGAGGAGAGGCCCTTTGGTCATACAGACTCTATATGCCCCAGAACAGGGGAATGCCAGGGCCATTACGTGGGAGGGGGTGGGTAGGGGAGCAGGGCGGGGACGCGGGAGGGTAAGGGAAAATTTCTGGATATCATGTGAAATGTAAATGAAGAAAATATCTAATAAAGAGAAAAAAAAGAATGATAAAAAAAAATAACAAGAATCACTGACAAAATAGAATGAGATAAGGAACCTACTAAGGTGCCTGTGAGTTTCTTTTCTGTTGGCCATCTATTACTGGGCACCCAGCCTATGTTTAAAAGTTTGTTTCACAAACTTTGGAAAGATCTAAATTTTCAAGAGATTATCATTTGGAGATAACCTCTGGTTAAGGGATGGTGGTTGTGTACATTTCTTTTAGATATAGGACCCCATTTCCTTGTACTTTTCAAAATAACTGGAAAATTTCAAAGAAGAAATGTAAGACCTAGGAATTGAATTTCAATATAAGGAAGATAACATGTGTTATTATGGAAATCAGTTTTTACAGAAGCCTTGCATGCAGAAAGAAGAAGTTATAAAACAAAAGTACATAGCTCACAGACGATGCTAGTTCTTGAAAAATTCTTGTGAAATATTCTAATTATTGTATTAATGAGTGAAAAACATAATAACAGGTGTTAGAAAAAACTCTTAGCTCAAGTCCGAATCTATAGCACAGCTGATAGCAAAGGCTCTGAAAATAGGTGTAGGAGCTTTTGGTAAACAAACAAGTATGACAGGTGATTTTGATAATCATTACCCCCCTAGCCCTTGGATTCAGTTTGTTTTAAGAAATCCTGTGATTTTTTTTTTCCTAAGATCACAAGGCTGAAGCCGATTGCAGGTGCCGTTAATGTATTTACAGACGGATCTAAAGGAGGCACTGGAGTGATATATAGGGAAGGTTCTCCCCCTGAAAATTATATTTTTCCACATGTATCAGCACAAGCAGCTGAGCTGAATGCAGTCTTGCAAGTGTTTCTAGAAATAGAAGAATCTTTTAATTTAATATCAGACAGTCAGTATGTGGTTCAAGCTGTACAGCGATTGGAAAAAGTGGGTTTGATTAAAAAAAAAAGACATCTGCTGTTTTTGAACTATTAACTGCAGTACAAAAGTGCATATGGGACCATAAGAACCCCTTTAGTATTGTTCATATCAGAGCTCACACAGGACTTCCAGGTCCATTGACAGAGGGCAATGCTATTGCAGATAAATTTACCCCGACTGTATTTGCATTTCTAACAAGCTCACCAGTGCAACTTGCCCAGGATTTTCATATTAATTTCCATGTTAATGCCATGAATCTCCAGCATAAGTTTGGAATTACAAGAGAACAGGCCCGAGAAATTGTCCTCCAATGTGGCCATTGTGTTTCATTGTTGCCACAACGGAGCATTGGAGTTAATCCTTGAGGGTTAAAACCCTTGATGATTTGGCAGATGGATGTGACACCTGTCCCCGAGTTTGGAACTTTAAAGCATGTACATGTTTCCATTGATACCTGTTCTAGAGTAATTTTTGCATCAGCACATGCAGGGGTAAAAGCACAACATGTTATTTGTCATTGCCTCCAGGCTTTTGCAGCCTGGGGCCTTCCAAAGCAATACAAAACAGATAATGGTCCTGCTTATACTTCCAAAAATTTATGAATTTTTGTCAAGCTATGGGTATACATGTACATCATCGATTACCTTACAATCCTCAGGGCCAAGGCATAGTAGAACGTGCCAATGCTAGCCTTAAACAAGCCTTAATTAAACACAAAGGGGGAATAGGGGCACAATTCCAGCCCCCCAAAGATAAATTAAATCTAGTATTATTTATACTTAATTTTTTAAAATTGGATTTACATGGCTGTAGTGCTGTGGATAGGCACTCTTCGCCACGTGCCCAGAGGGCTATCTCTGTGTTGTGGAAATATGTACTCACAGGTCAATGGAAGGGCCCAGATCATGTATTGGTCTGGGCACGGGGAGCAGTGTGTGTCTTTCCACAGGATCAAGAAAATCCCATCTGGGTGCCTGAACGATTAGTTTGACAGTGGAGAACACCATGCCAACAAGATGGAAAGGATAACTTATCTACTGATGATGGTAATAAATATGATTAACTCCTAAGAAGTGGATTTGTGGGGTATTGTTCTACTTCTAGTACCCTTTAGTGTGGATGCTACAGTTTTAAAATCTTTGTAATTGTCATCCACAGTCATAGAAAAGGAATGTTGGTTTAATGTGTCTTTAAAATTTAGTCTTTGTTCTTCTATAGTGTTACCTTTTTTCTTGAAATATCTATGATAACTATTTGACCTTGAACCCCTTTAAGTCATATGTTTGGCGCTTTGTATAACTTCTGTGCAGTCTCATAATCTCTCATATACAGCCAAATTGTCTCAGAAAATGCTGCTGAGGAATTGGAGTCCTGATTTCAACAAAGGGCATCGATCACCACCATGAATAATACCTGAGTCGATATTGCTATAGCGCAGCATTGGTCAGAGATGGTTCGTGGAACCTCCAGCATAATAAAGAACTGGTGCAGGATGACACTCTGGGAATTCCGTGTGATTGGTGTGTGTACGTGTGTAGGAATAATTTGGTGGATGGTGTATATATGAAGGCAAGCTAAGGCAGAGACCAACGTGTGCTGATATAAGCGATGAACAGCTATAGAGACTGGAGGCTCACCCCAAATTTGGCTCAATATGATGGACCGTTAATCAGAGATGGGTAAGATTCTGATGGAAACCCTACCAACCTATGCTGGACCGTTAATCAGTGACGGGTAAGATTCTGCAAGGGTCCCACCAACATAAGGCAAGAGGCCTGTGCCATAAAAGCTGCATGGGTCTTGAGGATGGGTAAGGGGGAACCCCTTGTCAGGACAACCTAAGACAGATGCAGTCTCCAGAGGTAGAGGAGGAAGTTCCAATCAGGACAACCTAAGGCAGATGAGGTCCCAGAGCTCTTATTTAAACAAAAAGGGGGAGATGTGGGGAGCGGGCATGGCCGCATAGGCTAAAGATTGCGCCCTGGCTCTGTGCTAAAGCCCTGTTAACCTCGCTTGTTTACCACAGTCTCGTTTGAGAAGTTAGTGCAAAATCTCGCAAGACCATTCTATCAGCCAATCCTGCATGCTGCCTTGGATGTGTACATCTATGATTGGGTGGTGTGAGGTTACATGAGTGAATGGGAGAGGATAAGTGTGGACATTCCCAGAGGATGAGATTGCGATTGATTGATGAAGATGATGAGATGGAGATGATTATTGGAGAGACTGAAGACTGACTGAGAACTGACTGACTGAAGCTGGGGAAGCTACAAGAAACCTCCATAATAAAGAGAAGCAGCTGCAGCTGCTCTGAACCTGCTTTTTGGAGTTAATGTCATTTATTCCCACTCTCTGCTGGTCAGAGATTGGGCTGTGACAGTTAAACATGAACCTTTGTCTTGCAACACTTGAGGTGTTATATCACTGTGATGTATTTACTCTTGTGAGTGATGTTATATTCTGCTACTTCTTGTGATTTGTTTCATTTTATTGTGTTTTCCAACATCTTGGCTCCACCACATTGAAAATAGTTTCTTCTATGGAGATATATATTCAGTTTCTAAATATATCTCCTGAATGTCCACTTACATTTTTCTATGTAGTTGGAAAATTACCATTCCTTCATTAAACAAAATATCTCTGATAATTTTTAACTCATATTTGGTTTCATTGATCATATACCAGAGCTATTCTGTCTTTTCTCCATTTTCTTTTCCACTAGTTTGAATGTGGATTCCATGGGCTTGGCCTCCATCCTTCACACTCATTCACCATATACTAATAAAGACATTGCAAACTTTATATGCCCCAGTACAGGGAACTCCAGGGCCAAGAAGTAGGAGTGGCTGGGTAGGGGAGCAGGGTGAGAGGAGGGTACAGGAAACTTTTGGGATAGCATTTGAAATGTAAATAAAAATATTTAATAAAAATAGAATATCTGATAAACTATTAATAGTTTATATCTTTATAAATTGAAATAGTTTAAAAGCTGTTTCAGAAATATCCAATTTTCAATTTTCTGCAAGTTTTCAATATTCTCTTTAAAGAAGTTTAAAAAACTCTCAGTTGTATGTTTTTGCACTATCAAAATAAATGCCATAATTTATAGAAGGCAAAACTTAGTTTTGGGAGTATAAGCAATTTAGTGTCTATAAAATTAATACTAAGTTGATTATTTTTATGTTATAAGGTTTATAATTTTATAATAATCTGCAAGCAAGATACTTTCTTGTATATAAACACATGTAGGTGGGCCATTAATATTTCATTGAATAAGCATTTTTAAAATTCTATATTTTATAAACATTATTTTTTAGACAGGATAGGAATTTATACAAAATCTTATCCCAGATTTAAAAGAATTTTTAGAGACTTTATTCCTTGGTCAAATCATGCCATATGTTGCTACCTAGAATGGCTCCAACTCTGAATTATGAGTTTTAATGCTAACTTCTTGTTACAGATGTTATAGATTTTTAACTATACCCAATAATGTGTAAGCTAATAGCCTATAAGCAAGACATACAGAACATGTAAACACATACATTTAAGACAAGTCAGAAACAAACATGTAATGGCCTCACACATTTATATACTTAAAGTTTACTGACAAAACCTTTCATAATTCTTCCAGCTATAATTTCAAGGGAGAAACACTTTGCTATCTGCTGAATTTAATTCTCATGGTCATAGTTTTCAATAGCAGGACTAGCTGCTGGTTTTCCTATGAGAAAAGGCTACCCTCTACCCCATGCACCACACCCTCAGACTACATATTGCCATTGAATTTTAGGTCACAGCTCTGGTCTCAACAGATGTGGCAGTGACAGCAGCAGCAGTGGTAATGGGGGTGAACGATTTCATGGCCTTAACTTCACCAACAGCTTGATAAGGCAGGAGGTGAGCTATTCCACTGGTGCTTAGGTTCTAGCTATGTTCAGCACTCATAGAGCAGTACCAGGTTATCAGTTTTAATTGTCCCAATTCAGCTGCTTTTTTTCCTCTGAAAATCCTTGAAATTCATTAAGATGAATTCAAGTGATAAACATCCAGCAGATGAAATTTGACCCAGTTCTGTGAATATGAAACACAGAGAAACATCAAACTAAAAGCAGCTACAGACATGGACAGACCAGAATGCAGGGGGCAAGCAATAGAATATTGGAAGAGGTGAAAGAGAACCAGATGTCCCACCAGTGTGACACAATTATCCCAGAAACAGAACCCAGAATTGGAATCATGTGTTCCTGCAATAGGAACCAGAGAGAATTAAGGATGTATTTCAACTTCCTCTGACTCAAGAAGATATACTGCATCCAGTTTCTCATTTCAAGAGTCCCAGACAGGCAACAACCAGAAAACAGAAGACAAGCTTACTTTTGGAGTTGGGTAGAGTGCTTGGATTTCCAGCCAACGCATCAAATAGTAGTAGTCCATTTAGGTCCAACACAACTTAAATACCAGGCCAATGTAGATGACAAAAATGTATTGTAATAATGCTATAACTGATCATTCAGGGCCTTAGAGCAGTCTCGGGAGCTGTACTGTGATGTACAGACAAAATGTTACAGAACTTTTCAGGTTGAAAATTACAAACATCTGTGCAAAATTATAGTTACATCTTGTCATCAATCAGGATTTGGATATATGAGTCTTCCTTTGGAACATGTCTTTGTGGTACCCTTATTCTCTTTTCACTGGTTGGTTTACTCAGCTGTGGCAGGGTAACTTACCTCAAGTTCAACTTGCCAACTAGTATGTCATTTAAACATGCCCATGTCTCACTCTGCCAAGAAGGATGTCAGTTATCCAATGAGGTCTTGGGAACTTAAACTTTATTTGACCTCTATTAAAAATGGGAGTTTTATTCAAAATGGCTTTGGTTTGGTTTCTTTTGCTGTGTTGTTATTCTGTCTCGACTTTGGGCCATTTTCTCCTGCCCACCGCAAACCTCAACTTCAGGCCCCACAGTGGTGCAGACCCTTGAGCCTAACATGCTGGCTGCTGGGCCCAAACCAACCACTCAGTTCCACAATTTAGCCATTCCCATGGCCTACACAACCTGTCAAAGTTATCCTGTCTTGACTACTGCTATTAAATCCAATTCAGTTATAATCAATCTATATAGTGCTCAATCTTGTCAGAAGTTTGTTAACGATTACGTTTATAACAGACAGTGCTGGCTCTCTGCTGGCAGGTTTAGGCTGAGAGGAGAGAACCTGGTCCAGTGGAGTCTCTCCATCCAGGGCTGAAGCAGAATGGTGAGCATCGAAGCTCAGATCTCCTGCCTTCCGAAGAATAACTACCCTGAGCCTGGAGTCTTTCAAAACAGAAACTCATTTTATTGTAGCAGTCTTTTGTTTATGTAGGGGATTTTTGGTGAGGTGAGATGACGTAGGGGGTGGGTAAGGGTGACAGAGGGTATGGGGTGAGATGATGTATAGGGTTGTGTGTGATGATGAGGGGTGTGTGGTGATATCATGGGGCCTATAAGAAATTGACACATTACTTTCTCTAGCTTCTTCATTGGGGGCCCCGTGTTTCATCCAATAGATGACTGTGAGCATCCACTTCTGTATTTGCCAGGCACTGTTCTGCAACCTATAGGAGGAGCAATAATATGAACCAACCAGTACCCTCCACAGCTTGTATCTCTAGTTATATACGTAGCAGAGAATGGCCTAATCAGCCATCATTGGGAGGAGAGGCCCTTGGTCTTGCAAAGATTATATTCCCCAGTATAGGGGAATGCCAGGGCCAGGAAGTGGGAGTGGGTGGGTTGGGGAGCAGGGCGGGGGGAGAGTATAGGGGACTTTCAGGATAGCATTTGAAATTTAAATGAAGAAAATATCTAAGAAAAGAAAAGAAAAGAAAAGAAAAGAAAAGAAAAGAAAAGAAAAGAAAAGAAAAGAAAAGAAAAGAAAAGAGATTGGCACATTAGTGGTAGCAGTCTCATTCAGGTCAGGTAGGTCATACTGAGTCATTCTCAAGTGAATGACAGGTCTCAAATCCAGCCAGACTCAGGTTTGTCCTCAAGGCCCAAACCAAGGTCAAATAGGGTCCAACAAGACAGAATTCCCCAATGCCTCTAAAGTTTCTCCTTTGAGGTCTCAGAAGCGGTGGACACAACTACAGGATGCTGCCTGGACTGTGTTATGATCATCACTGAAGTACACAGTGGAGAAAATTGGATACCCTCGGTCAAGTGACTTATATTGTCTAAAACAAGGTAAGACATTTCTCAAGTCACATGTATCCATTCCTCAGAGAAAAAGTCCTGCATCTTCTCAGCTTGAAAGCCAGACCTACTCTGCCCAAGTTGCCATGGAGACCATGGAGACCACAGAGAACTGTTGGCTAGTGGACTGTCATTTTTTAAAATAATATATGACTGGTATATAACTGCTAGATTTTCTTTTTATTTCTCAGACTTCTGACTACATTGACAGCCAGACAGCTATCTCCTTACCTAAACTCTGTTCCCACTAATTAAATGCTTCATATTTCCTTTTCTTGTTATACCACTGTCTGTATATTTTCTGAGTTCCTATAAATTTGCCTAACTCTAATAAAACATTCGACTGTATGATCCAACTTTTTAATCTTGTTCTTTTTGATCCACAAAAGGTTCATTTTAAAAACCGCTCATGTTGTTAACTCATGTTTTCTCTTTTATAAACTTATAAGCTACAGGAAACCCACTCAGCTACCTCTCTTGGACCTAATATACTTCATGTAGTTAAGTATATCTGCCCAAAGTTCCCACTTACTACCTATTCCAAAGAGTGGGATTTCTCTGGGTTTCAATTGTATACGTTATTTTTTCTTTTTCCAAAATGTACTTAATCTTATTCTCTACCTATAATAATGTGTTCCAAAATCTTATCAAGTCCAGGACAGCTCCATAGAAGCAACTCCAATCTCCTCTTAGACACAAACACTCCTTACTAGACATGTTCTTTTGACCTATCCTCAGATAGCTCCACAGGCCCTGAACAGCAAAAAAAAAACCAGCCAATCTCCTAAGACTGGAAAAATATCCTCCATCCTTCCAGATTAACCAGAGACACCATCACCCCAATGTCAGCATGAAGCAGCCAGATATCACAATGACCTTATTCCTACTTCTCTATCACCACTTTCTAATTTTTCTTTTTTTTTTTTTTAACTAAACCAAAATAGGGGAATGTTGGTATTCTGTGTGGACTCCACGCCAATAGATACTGGCAACATCCAGGTATTCTCCTTCCGATGGTTACCTGGCAACAGCCAGGTAGGCCTGACCCTATAAAAGTGGCTGCTTGAATTGTGATATAAACTGCATGGTACTGGTATAACAACAGACAGGTAGATCAATGGAATAGAATTGGAGACCCAGAAATGAATCCACACATCTTGGGTCACCTTATCTTCCATAAGGGAGCTAAAACTATCCATTGGAAAAAAGACAGCATTTTCAATAAATGGTGCTGGCACAACTGGTGGTCAACTTGCAGAAGAATGCGAATTGATCCATTCCTTTCTCCTTGTACAAAGCTCAAGTCTAAGTGGATCAAAGACCTCCACATTAAACCAGAGACACTGAAATTCATAGGGGAGAAAGTGGGGAAAACCCTTGAAGATATGGGCACAGGGGTAAAATTCCTAAACAGAACACCAATGGCCTGATTGATTCTAATAGGCCTGTCTTTATATGTTACTTGACTTTTTCCCTTACTGCTTTCAATATTCTGTCTTTATTTAGTGCGTTTGTTGTTCTGATTATGTGTTGGGAGGAATTTCTTTTCTTGTCCAGCCTATTTGGAGTTCTGTAGACTTCTTGTATGTTCATGGACATCTCTTTCTTTAGGTATGGGAAGTTTTCTTGTATAATTTTGTTGAAGATATTTGCTGGCCCTTTAAATTGAGAATCTTCATTCTCATCTACTCCTATTATCCTTCGGTTTTGTCTTCTCATTGTGTCCTGCATTTCTTGGATGTTTTGAGTTAGGATCTTTTTGCATTTTGTGTTTTCTTTGATTATTGTGTCCATGATCTCTATGGAATCTTCTGCACCTGAGATTTTTCTCTTTCATCTCTTATTCTGATGCTGATTCTCATATCTATGGTTCCTGATTTCTTTCCTAGGGTTTCTATCTCCAGAGTTGTCTTCATTGTTTGTACTTCCGTTTTTAGATCTTGAATGGTTTTGTTCAATTCCATCATCTGTTTGGTTGTGTTTTTCTGTAGTTCTTTAAGGGATTTTTGCATTTCTTCTATCTGTTTAGCCTTATTTGCCTGTAGGTCTTTAAGGGCTTCTACCTGTTTAGCAGTGTTTTCTTGTGATTCCTTGAGGGATTTTTTTATTTCCTCTTTAAGAGCTTCTACCTGTTTACCAGTGTTCTCCTGTAATTACTTGAGGAATTTTTGTGTTTCTTCTTTCAGGGCTTCTGACTGTTTAGCATTGTTCTCCTTTATTATTTCTTCTTCTTCTTCTTCTTCTTCTTCTTCTTCTTCTTCTTCTTCTTCTTCTTCTTCTTCTTCTTCTTCTTCTTCTTTTTCTTCTTCTTCTTCTTCTTCTTCTTCTTCTTCTTCTTCTTCTTCTTCTTCTTCTTCTAAAGGCAATCTTTATAATCTCTTATTTCTTTTTTCCTTATTAATTATACTTTATTTTAAACAGATTTAGTTCACTTTATTTTTCTTGTATAAAAATCCTTATGTGGTAGTAACAGCTGGATCCTGGGTCTTCTGAACAGTCTCTGGTGTGGGTTTCACAAGATGGTCAATGAATCCTTAGATTCAGTTCTTTTCCTTACCACTTTTCTATATTGAATGACCTTAACATGTTTCTGGGTTTATTTTCTGGATGCACCTTCTCTCAGTCTTATGGTGCAAGCTTGCACTGCTCATTCATGATCTTTGCTTCCCAGCTTCTCATCCCATGCTGTCAAAGTTGCTTAAGCACCACTCAAGGTATATAAAGCAAACTTTGATATGTTGTAGTTTAATTTTTTCTGTTTTTTTCCAAATTTTTTTACTAGATATTTTCTTAATTTACATTTCAAATGCTATCCCGAAAGTTCCCTCCCCCACTCCCACCACCCTGTTCCCCTGCCCATCCACTCCCACTTCTTGGATTAGTTGTTGTTTCCTGTTATTTTTGTTGTTAAGGTTGGGATTCTTTTCTTGTGGCTGTCTTCTTTTAGGATTGTTGAAGGATTACTTTTTAGTTTTTTCTAGGATGATGTTTCTGTCCTTGTTTTGGTGGTTTCCCTTTATTATCCTTTGAAGGGCTGGATTCATGGAAAGATATTTTGTGAATTTGGTTTTATCATGGAATACTTTGATTTCTCCATCTATGTTAATTGAGAGTTTTGCTGGATATTGTAACCTGGGTTGGCATTTGTGTTCTCTTAGGGTCTGAATAATATCTGTCCAGGATCTTCTGGCTTTCATAGTCTCAGGTGAGAAGTCTGGTGTAACTCTGATAGGCCTGCCTTTATATGTTACTTGACCTTTTTCCCTTACTGCTTTTAATATTCTATCATTATTTAGTACATTTGTTGTTTTGATAATTATGTGTCGGGAGGAATTTCTTTTCTGGTCCAGTGTATTTGGAGTTCTGTAGGCTTTTTGTATGTTCATGGGCATCTCTTTCTTTAGAATTGGGAGGTTTTCTTCTTTTATTTTGTTGAAGATATTTTAAGTTGAATATCTTCTTTTTCATCTACTCCTATTATCCGTAGGTTTGGTCTTCTCATTGTGTCCTGGATTTCCTGGATGTTTTGAGTTAGGATCTTTATGCATTTTGCATTTTCTTTGAATGTTGTGCCCATGTTCTCTATGGAATCTTCTGCACCTGAGATTCTCTCTTCCATCTCTTGTATTCTGTTGCTGATGCTCACATCTATGGTTCCTAATTTCTTTCCTAGTGTTTCTATCTCCAAAGTTGTCTCACTTTGGGTTTTCTTTATTATTTCATTTCCCTTTTTAGGTCCTGAATGGTTTTGCTCAATTCTATTACCTGTTTGGTTGTGTTTTCCTGTAGTTCTTTAAAGAATTTTTTTCTCTTTAATGACTCATTAGCATTGTTCTCCTGCATTTCTTTAAGTGAGTTATTCATGTCCTTCTTAACGTCCTCTACCAGCACCATGAGATATGATTTTAAGTCTGAGTCTTGCTTTTGGGTGTGTTGGGTTATCCAGAACTGGCTGAAGTGGGAGTGCTGGGTTCTGATGAAGGTGAGTGGTCTTGGTTTCTGTTATTAAGATTCTTACGTCTGCCTTTTGCCATCTGGTAATCTCTGGAGTTGGTTGTTATAGTTGTCTCTGGTTGGAGCTTGTTCCTCCTGTGATTCTGTTGGCCTCTGTCAGCAGACCTGGGAGCACAGCTCTCTCCTGAATCTCAGTAGTCAGAGTCTTCTCAGCAGGCGAGCTCTCCTTTTGCAGGGAAGGTGCATGGAGTTTTGGTGTTCAGACCTGCCTCTTAGGTAAAGTTGAAGACCCTATATAGGGCCTCTGCGGTCTGCACACTCACCTGCATAGACTGGTCTCTGTGGGAGCCTTTGTAGTCCGTGAGCTGACCTGAACAGACTGGTCTCTGAGTGACCTGGGACCTAATATGTCTCTCTCACAAGTTCCAGCCAGAAAAGCTCTCCCAGGCTGAGAACTCTCCTCAGGCAGGGAGGGAGTCTGGATGTCTAGAGCCCAAAGCTGGGTGTGTCCCACAAGGTGCACTGTACAGCTCACTCACCGTTTGCAGTCCCTGAGCTGACCTGTGCAGACTAGGTCTGAGCGACCTGGAACCCAAGATGGCTCTCTCACATGTTCGGGTAGGGAAAGCCCTCCCAGGCTGAGAACTGTCCTCAGGCGGGGAGGGTGCTGGGATGTCTAGAGCCCAGAGCTAAGTCTGTCCCAAAAGGTGCACTGCTCAGCCCTTTGCTCACTCACCCTTTGTAGTACCTGAGCTGGCCTGAGCAGACTGAGTCTGAGCAACTCTTTGCAATCTGTGAGCTGACCTGCTCAGACTGGGTCTGAGCGACCCTTTGTGGTCCGTGAGCTGACCTGTGTAGACTGGTCTCTGAGCAACCTAGGACCCAATATGGCTCTCTCACAAGTTCAGGCAGAGAAGGCCCTCCCAGGGGGAGAACTGTCCTCAGGTGGGGAGGGTGCCAGGATGTCTAGAGGCCAGAGCTGGTTGTGTCCCAAAAGGTGCCCTGTTCAGTCCTTTGCTCACTCACCATTTGCAGTCCATGGGCTGACCTGTGTAGACTGGGTCTGAGCGACCCTTTGCAGTCTGGAGCCTGTCCTTCTTATATTCCCAGTTGATTCTGGACTCCTCTGAGTCCAGCTTATACTGTGATCCTTTGATTGTGGGCTCCTGTGAAATGCTGGTTCCAGGATCACGTGGGGAGTCCTCTAGGGTTGGTTGGGTGTTCACAGGCTGTGAGCCCAAGGAAACCGGGCACTGGTGGGGACCAGAAGGAACCTCTGCTCTTTGTCTGGCCACTCCTGTATTACTCCAGTGCTGTCCCTGTTCCCACCCGACTAGATGGAACTGATGTTGTGCTCCACTCGTGGCTGGACCCAAGATCGAATGGGGAGTCCTCTAGGGCTGGTTGGGGAGTGCACAGGCTGTGTGCCCAAGGAAACCAGGCAAGCCAGCAGGAATAATCTCTTATTTTTAGTATAGTTGATTGCAGAACTTGGAAATGATGCATCCTAAGATTTGATTTTAAAAAGCCTTTTATTAAAATATAACAATGCATAAGATTTAGAAATGTCTGTAAACATAGTTATGATAAATTGTCTTTAATACATACAAACGATAATTATTCCAAAATTAAGCCAGGAGAATAATTCAGGCTAATAATAATAATTAAATTCAGTTTATTTCCTTAAATGAATCAGAAGTGAGTAACTGTACATGGAGCTGCGAGCAAGAAGAGCTTGTGTCCCTATATAAAGTTTCTTTAATGTTATCAAGTCCTGCTCTGATGATTACCCCAGAACTTACCCTGTGATTGTATAACATATATTTTCTCTCTATTTAACTAACCATGGTTATATCTAAACTTTAGTTAAATATCCAAAATATCAAGCTGTTGGGGTTTTTTTTTCTCCAAAAGTAATTAAAATTTCCATTTGTCACCCTATGTACTCAAACAATTTTGAATTGAAACTCCCATCAGTCAAATCCAAGTTGTATGGTGAACCCTATACCTCAAAGAAGGAAAAGTAAATAAAGTACAGTACAGTACAGTACAATACAGTACAGTACAGTACAATACAATAATAAACTACCGTGTACACATGAAGAAATGGTTTATCTGCCACTGTGGTTCTTATTACCCTTGCTGTTCATGAGTGTATAGATGTTTCTTCCTAGGTTTGTTTCAAATGTCCATACATGGACAATATATACCCTGGTCTGGTGAGGTGAAACTTACCCTTATTTTTAAGAATCTGACCTCTTTCTAATTGTAGATTAATTGATAATAGCAGTGTTATAATATTTCATAGAAATGCCATATTTTCTAAAATATTCCTTTCTATACTACCTTAGATAGAAAAGTCACAAAACAGATCATGTAACCTATTGAGTCAAATATAACTCAGTTAACAATGGCAGTCTCACAGTCACAAGCAAATAGTTGTACCAGGGCATTGTTGAGAAGTAAAAATTGCTGTTCAGGATGTCACAGAGAATGTCACATGTTTCATAGTCTTCACAACCTGTGACCAGGTTATTGTTATAAATTGTGATTTGTTTTATGACTAACAAGAGTATAATTTGTGACTAGCTTTATGAGTACCATGGTATCTGGTTCAAAAGAACTGCTGTACAAAACAAGTTTCTTCAGCCTGAACCCATTGTTGTGCCACATTCAATCTGGTATATTATTAAAACTCTGAAGGTAAAAAATTAGTTGATAACATGTTATAACTGCTGATGTAGTGTAGGTTGCTGCCAACATCTGAAAAGTGTCTTATCAAATTTGCCACTGTCAGAATGTTAGCCCCATCAAATGTATCTCACTCCAGAGAAGATTTTCTGACATGTTCATAATTGAGATAGTTCTAGAAATTTTATAGCTATCACAGGATAAAGTATTTCTATTAGATTTAACACTAACCCTGAGCATGTACAATTGAAGGAAACGTAGCATGAAATTTCCTTAGCAGGTACTATGTGTTTATCAGTTTCTGTACTTTGTGCTTATTAGTAGTGAAATAGAGTGACTTTCAGAATAGCAGAAAATTATGTTCCCTTCATACAGTAAGCATGACAACTACTATAGTCACAAGAAAGAAGAGACGTATGACCTCATTTCTCCTAGTCTAAAACAATTGGTTCCTTTTATCTGTATTAATTATTTGAGAAAATATATTTTGCAATTTCTTCCTAGGTAGATGATTAATCTGGCCTAAACATAATGTATACATATATTCATGCACCTTGATAAAGTGTCATCTGCTCAAGTTTTTTTTTCCAACTTTTATTAGATATTTTCTTCATTTACATTTCAAGTGTTATCCAGAAAGTTCCCTATATCCTCCCCCCTCCCGGCCCTGCTACTCTACCCACCCGCTCCCACCCCCTGGCCCCGGCGTTCCCCTGTATTGGGGCATATAAAGTCTGCATAACCAAGGGGCCTCTCTTCCCACTGATGGCCAACTAGGCCATCCTCTTCTATATATGCAGCTAGAGACACGAGCCCAGGGTGTACTAGTTAGTTCATGGTTATTCTTCCACCTATAGGGTTGAAGACCCCTTTAGCTCCTTGGGTACTTTCTCTAGCTCCTTCTTCGTTGGGAACCCTGTGTTCCATCTAAAAGCTGACCGTGAGCTTCCACCTCCATGTTTGCCAGGGATTGGTATATTTTCCCCCGAGACCGCTATATCCGGGCCCTTTCAGCACCATCTTGCTGGCATATGATATAGTGTCTATGTTTGGTGACTGATTGTGGCATGGATCCCTGGCAGCCGCAGTCGTTGGGACCATCCTTTGGATTGAGCTCATCTGCTCAAGTTTTAAGTAATTAATTTTCACATACTTTGTATGAGCCAAATGTTCTATATAATGAAAAACATACTTTCAAATATTTCTTTTTTCTTATTTATTTATTTATTATTAGACAATTTCTTCATTTACATTTCAAGTGTTATCCCATAAGTCCCCTATACCCTCCCCCCACCCTGCTCCCCTACCCACCCACTCCCACTATTTGGCCCTGGCATTCCCCTATACTGGGGCATATAAACATTGCTAGACCAAGGGCCTTTCTTCCCGAATAATGGCCAACTAGGCCATCTTCTAATACATATGCAGCTAGAGACATGAGCTCTGGGGGTTCTGATTAGTTCATATTGTTGTTCCATCTATAGGGTTGCAGACCCCTACAGCTCTTGGGTACTCTCTCTAGCTCCTACATTGGGGACCCTGTGTTCTGCCCTATAGATGATTGTGAGCATCCACTCCTGTATTTGTCAGGGACTGTCAAAGCCTCACAGGAGACAGCTATATCAGGGTCCTTACAGCAATATCCTGCTGGTGTATGGAGTAGTGTCTGCATTTGGTGACTGATTATGTGATGGACCACCCGGGTGGGGCACTCTCTGGATGGCCCATCCTTTCATTTTAGCTCCTAATTTTCTCTCTGCACCTCCTTCCATGTATATTTTAATCCCTATTATAGGGAGGAATGAAGTATCCACGCGTTGGTCTTTCTTGATTTTCTTATGTTTTGTAAACTGTTTCTGGGTATTGTAGGTTTCTGGGTTAATATCTGCTTATCAGTGAGTGAATATTAAGTGACTTCTTTTGTGATTGGGTTGCCTCACTCAGGATGATATCCTTCAGATCCATCCATTTGCTCAAGAATTTCATAAATTCATTGTTTTTAATAGCTGAGTAGTACTCCATTGTGTAAATGTACCACATTTTCTGTATCCATTCCTCTGTTGAGGGACATCTGGGTTCTTTCCAGCTTCTGGCTATTATGAATAAGGCTGCTATGAACATAGTGGAGCATGTGTCCTTGTTACCAGTTGGAATATCTTCTGGGTATATGCCCAGTAGAGGTATTGCTGGATATTCCAGTAGTACTATGTCCAGTTTTCTGAGAAACTACCAGACTGATTTCCAGAGTGGCTGTATCAGCTTGCAATCCCACCAGCAATGAAGGAGTGTTCCTCTTTTTCCACATCCTCGCCAGCATCTGCTGTCACCTGAATTTTTGATCTTGGCCATTCTGACTGGTGTGAGGTGGAATCTCAGGGTTGTTTTGATTTGCATTTCTCTAATGATAAAAGATTTTGAACATTTTTTAAGTTGCTTCTCAGCCATTTGGCATTCTTCAGTTGAGAATTCTTTGTTTAGCTCTGTACCCCAGTTTTTAATGGGGTTATTTGAATTTCTGGAGTTCAGCTTCTTGAGCTCTTTGTAAATATTGGATATTAGCCTCCTATCAGATTTTGGATTGGTAAAAATTCTTTCCCAATCTGTTGGTGGCCCTTTTATCTTATTGATAGTATCATTTGCTTTACAGATGCTTTACAATTTTATAAGGTCCCACGTGTCGATTTTGTGATCTTACAGCACAGGCCATTGGTGTTCTGTTTAGGAATTTTACTCCTGTGCCCATATCTTCAAGGGTTTTCCCCACTTTCTACCCTATGACTTTCAGTATCTCTGGTTTAATGTGGAGGTCTTTGATCCATTTAGACTTGAGCATTGTACAAGGAGAAAGGAATTTAAAAATTCGCATTCTTCTATATGTGGACCGCTAGTTATTCCAGCACCATTTATTGAAAATGCTGTCTTTTTTCCACTGGATAGTTTTAGTTCCCTTGTCGAAAATAAGGTGACCAAAGGTGTGTGGGTTCATTTCTGGGTCTTCAAATCTATTCCATTGGTCTACCTGTCTTTTTTTATACCAGTACCATGCACAATTGCTCTGTAGTACAGCTTGAGGTCAGGCATGGTGATTCCACCAGAGGTTCTTTTATTGTTGAGGATAGTTTTTGCTATCCTGTTTTTTTTTTTTAATTTTTTTTATTCCAGATGAAGTTGCAAATTGCACTTTCTATCTCAGTGAAAAATTGAGTTGGACTTTTGATGGTGATTGCATTGAATCTGTAGATTCCTTTCGGCAGGTTAGCCATTTTGACTATATTAATCCTGCCAATCCATGAGCATGGGAGATCTTTCCATCTTCTGAGATCTTCAATTTCTTTCTTCAGAGACTTGAAGTTCTTGTCATACAGATCTTTCACTTCCTTCGTTAAAGTCCCACCAAGTTATTTTATATTATTTGTGACTATTGTGAAGGGTGTAGTTTCCCTAATTTCTTTCTCATCCTGTTTATCTTTTGTGTAGAGAAAGGGCACTGAATTGTTTGAGTTAATTTTATATCCAGCTCCTGCACTGAAGCTGTTTATCAGTTTTAGGAGTTCTCTGGTGGAATCTTTAGGGTCACTTATATATATTATTATATAACCTGCAAATAGTGATATTTTGACTTCTTCCTTTCCAATTTGTATCTCCTTGATCTCCTTTCATTGTCGAATTGCACTGGCTAGGAATTCAAGTACTATATTGAATAGGTAGGGAGAAAGTGGGCAGCCTTGTCTAGTCCCTGATTTTAGTGGGATTGCTTCCAGCTTCTCTCCATTTACTTTGATGTTGGCTACTGGTTTGTTGTATATTGCTTTTATTATGTTTAGGTATGGGCCTTGAATCCCAGATATTTCCATGACTTTTATCATGAATGGGTGCTGTATTTTGTCAATTGCTTTCTTAGCATCAAAGGAAATGATCATGTGATTTTTGTCTTTGAGTTTGTTTATATAGTGGATTTTGTTGATGGATTTCGATACATTAAACCATCTCTGCATCCCTGGAATGAACTTGGTCATGATGGATGATCGTTTTGATGTATTCTTGGATTCAGTTTGCGAGGATTTTATTGAGTATTTTTGCATCAATATTCATAAGGGATATTGGTCTAAATGTCTCTTTCTTTGTTGAATCTTTGTGTGGTTTAGGTAGCACAGTAATTGTAGCTTCATAGAACGAATTGGGTAGAATACCTTCTGTTTCAATTTTGTGGAATAGTTTGAGGAGAGTTGGAATTATGTCTTCTTTGAAGGTCTGATAGAACTCTGCACTAAACCCTTCTGGTCCTGGGCTATTTTTGGTTGGGAGACTATTAATGCCTGCTTCTATTTCTTTCTTTCTTTTTTTTTCAACATTTATTAGATAATTTCTTCATTTACATTTCAAGTGTTATCCAGAAAGTTCCCTATACCCTCCCCCCTCCCAGCCCTGCTCCCCTACCCACCCGATCCCACATTTTGGCCCTGGCGTTCCCCTGTACTGGGGCATATAAAGTCTGCATGACCAAGGGGCCTCTCTTCCCAATGATGGGCAACTAGGCCATCCTCTTCTATATATGCAGCTAGAGACATGAGCTCAGGGGTACTAGTTCCTTCATGTTCTTCTTCCACCTAAAAGGTTGAAGACCCCTTCAGCTCCTTGGGTACTTTCTCTAGCTCCTTCCTTGGGAACCCTGTGTTCCATCTAATACCTGACTGTAAGCTTCCACCTCCATGTTTGCCAGGCATTGGTATAGTCTCCCACGAGACAGCTATATCCGGGCCCTTTCAGCACTATCTTGCTCATAGCAGCCTTATTCATAATAGCCAGAAACTGGAAAGAACCCAGATGTCCCTCAACAGAGGAATGGATAAAAAAAATTTGGTATATTTACACAATGGAGTACTACTCAGCTATTAAAAACAATAAATATATGAAATTCCTAGGCAAATGGATGGATCTGGAGGCCATCATCCTGAGTGAAGTAACCCAATCACAAAAGAACTCACATAACATGTACTCACTGATATGTGGATATTAGCCCAGAAACCTAGACTACCCAAGATACAATTTACTAAACACATGAAACTTAAGAAGAAGGAAGATCAAAATGTGGACACGTCACCCCTTCCTACAAAGCACACATTGAAGGAGTTACAGAGATCAAGTGTGAAGCTGAATCCAAAGTTTGGACCCAATGACTGCGGCTGCCAGGGATCCATCCCACAATCAGCCACCAATCATAGACACTATAGCATATGCCAGCAAGATAGTGAACAATGAACATGAACGAACATGAAGAACATGAAGGAACTAGTACCCCTGAGCTCATGTCTCTAGCTGCATATATAGAAGAGGATGGCCTAGTTGGCCATCATTGGGAAGAGAGGCCCCTTGGTCATGCAGACTTTATATGCCCCAGTACAGGGGAACGCCAGGGCCAAGATGTGGGATCGGGTGTGTAGGGGAGCAGGGCTGGGAGGGGGGAGGGTATAGGGAACTTTCTGGATAACACTTGAAATGTAAATGAAGAAATTATCTAATAAATGTTGGAAAAAAAAAGAATTAACAAATGGGACTTCATAAAATTGCAAAGCTTCTGTAGGGCAAAAGATACTATCAATAAGATAAAAAGGCCACCAACAGATTGGAAAAGAATTTTTACCAGTTCTGAATCAGATAGGGTATTAATATCCAATATATACAAAGAACTCAAGAAGTTGGACTCCAAAAATTCAAATAACCCCATTACAAATTGGGGTACAGAGCTAAACAAATAATTCTCAACTGAGGAATATCGACAGGCAGAGAATCAATCGAAAATATGTTCAACATCCTTAAACATCCGGGAAATGAAAATCAAAACAACCTTGAGATTCCACCTAACAACAGTCAGAATGGGTAGGATCAAAAATTCAGGTGACAGCAGATGCTGGCAAGGATGTGGAGAAAAAGTACACTCCTCGATTGCTGGTAGGAACTCAGGCTGGTATGACCACTCTGGAAATCAGTCTGGCAGTTCCTCAGAAAACTACATATAGTACTACCAGTAGATTCAGCAATACCTCTCCTGGGCATATACCCAGATGATCCAACTGGTAATAAGGTCACGTGTTCCACTATGTTCATAGCAGGCTTATTTATAATAGCAAGAAGCTGGAAAGAACCCAGATGTCCCTCAACAGAGGAATGGATACAGAAAATGTGGTACATTTACACATAGGAGCACTACACAGCTATTAAAAATAATGAATTTATGAAATTCTTGGGCAAATGGATATCTGGAGTTTATCATCCTTGGTGAGATAACACAATCACAAAGAAGTCACTTGATATACACTCACTGATAAATGGATATTAGCCCAGAAACCTAGAATTCCCAAGATACAACTTCCAAAACACAAGAAAATCAAGAATGAAGACCAATGAGTGGATACTTCATTCCTCCATAGAATAGGGAATAAACTATCCATGGAAGGAGTTGCAGAGACAAAATTTGGAGATAAGATGAAAGGATGGACCATCCAGAGTATCTTTGTTTCCATTCCATAATCAGCCACCAAACACAGATACTACTGACTACACCAGCAAGATTTTATTGAAAGGACCATGGTATAGCAGTCTCCTGTGAGGCTTTGTCAGTGCCTTGCAAATACAGAAGTGGATACTCCCAGTCATCTATAGGATGGGACACAGGGTACCCAATGTAGGAGCTAGAGAAATTACCCAAGAGCCGAGGGGGTCTGCAACCCTATAGGTGGAACAACAATATGAACTAACCAGTACCCCCCAGAGCTATTGTCTCTAGCTGCATATGCAATAGAAGATGGTCTAGTTGGCCATCATTGGGAAGAGAGGCCCCTTGGTCTAGCAAACTTTATGTACCCCAGTACAGGGAAATGCCAGAGCCAAGAAGTGGGGGTGAGTGTGTAGGAGAGCAGGGCATGGGGAGGGTATAGGGGACTTTGGGGATAATATTTGAAATGTAAATGAAGAAAATATCTAATAAAAAATTTTAAAAAGAAAAAAAAAAAAGATTGTTAATCTGATCCTGATTTAACTTTGGTACTTGGTATCTGTCTAGGAAGTTGTCCATTTCATCCAGGTTTTCCAGTTGTTGAGTATAGGCTTTTGTAGTAGGATCTGATGATGTTTTGGATTTCCTCAGGACCTGTTGTTATGTCTCCTTTTTCATTTCTGATTTTCTTAATTCGGATACTCTCCCTCTGCCCTCTAGTTAGTCTGGCTAAAGGTTTATCTATCTTGTTGATTTTCTCAAAGAACCAGCTCCTGGTTTGGTTGATTCTTTGAATAGTTCTTTTTGTTTCCAGTTGGTTGATTTCAGCCCTGAGTTTGATTATTTCCTGCCATCTACTCCTCTTGGGTGAATTTGCTTCCTTTTGTTCTAGGGTTTCTATGTGTTCTGTCAGACTTCTAGTATATGCTCTCTCTACTTTCTTTTTGGAGGCACTCAGGGCTATGAGTTTTCCTCTTAGGATTGCTTTTATTGTGTCCCATAAGTTTGGGTACGTTGTGGCTTCATTTTCATTAAACTCTTAAAGGTCTTTAATTTCTTTCCTTATTTCTTCATTGACCAAGGTATCATTGATTAGAGTGTTGTTCAGTTTCCATGTGAATGTTGGCTTTCTATTATTTCTCTTGTTAGTGAAGATCAGCCTTAGTCTGTGGTTATCTGTTAGGATGCATGGGATGATTTCAATATTTTTGTATCTGTTAAGGCCTATTTTGTGACCAATTTTATGGTCAATTTTGGAGGAGGTACCATGAGGTGCTGAGAAGAAAGTATTTTCTTTTGTTTTAAGATAAAATGTTCTCTAGATATCTGTTAAATCCATTTGTTTCATAACTTCTGTTAGTTTCCATGTGTCTCTGTTTAGTTTCTGTTTCCAGGATCTGTCCATTGGTGAGAGTGGGGTGTTGAAATCTCCCACTATTATTGTGTGAGGTGCAATATGTGCTTTGAACTTTACTAAAGTTTCTTTAATGAATGTGGCTGCCCTTACATTTGGAGCATAGATATTTAGAATTGAGAGTTCATTTGGGTGTATTTTGCCTTTGATGAGTATGAAGTGCCCCTCCTTCTCATTTTTGATAAGTTTGGGTTGGAAGTCAATTTTATTCGATATTAGAATGGTTACTCCTGCTTGTTTCTTCGAGCCATTTGCTTGGAAAATTGTTTTCCAGCCTTTTACTCTGAGGTAGTGTCTGTCTTTTTCTCTGAGGTGGGTTTCCTGTAAGCAGGAAAATGTTGGGTCTTATTTGTGTAGCCAGTCTGTTAATCTATACATTTTATTGGGAATTGAGTCCATTGATGTTAAAAGAAATCAAAGAGCAGTTAGTGTTATTTCCTGTCATTTTTGATGTTAAAGATGGGAGTCTGTTCTTGTGGCTGTCTTCCTTTAGTTTTGTTAAAGGATTACGTTCTTATTTTTTCTAGGGTGTAGTTTCAATCTTTGAGTTGGTGTTTTCCCGTTATTGTCCTTTGAAGGGCTGGATTCGTGGAAAGTTATTGTGTGAATTTAGTTTTGTCATGGAAAATTTTGGTTTCTCCATCTATGGTAATGGACAGTTTTGCTGGGTATAGTAGCCTGGGCTGGCATTTTTGTTCTCTTAGTGTCTGCATAACATCTGTCCAGGATCTTTTGGCTTTCATAGTCTCTGGTGAGAAATCTAATAGGCTTGCCTTTATATGTTACTTGACCTTTTTCCCCTTACTGCTTTCAATATTCTGTCTTCATTTAGTGCATTTGTTGTTCTGATTATTATGTGTCAGGAGGAATTTCTTTTCTGGTCCAGTATGTTTGGAGTTCTGTAGGCTTCTTGTATGTTCATGGGCATCTCTTTAGGTATGGGAAGTTTTCTTCTATGATTTTGTTGAAGATATTTGCTGGCCCTTTAAGTTGAGAATCTTCATTCTCATCTACTCCTATTTTCCTTAGGTTTGGTCTTCTCATTTTGTCCTTGATTTTATGGATGTTTTGAGTTAGGATCTTTTTGCATTTTGTGTTTTCTTTGATTGTTGTGTCCATGATCTCTATGGAATCTTCTGCACCTGAGATTCTCTCTTCCATCTCTTGTATTCTGTTGCTGATGCTGAGAGAGATTCATGCATCCTCTCTTGGGACCTTTATTACCCAGTTACTTTGGGCCTGAGAATTGTAGAATGGGTGTCCCACACATTATGGCTAATAACTACTTATAAGTGAATACATACTACATGTGGTTTTTCTAGCTATGGGTTACCTCATTCAGGATGATATTCTCAAGTTCCATCCATTTATTTGCAAATTTCACGATTTCTTTGGTTTTAATTGTTCAATAGTATTTGATTGTGTATTTATACCACATTTTCTTCAATTGAGAAAGATCTAGATTGTTTATAATTTCTGGCTATTCTGAATAGTGCTGCTATAAACACAGTTAAGCAATGACCCTTGAGTAAAGTGGGGTATCTTTTGAATATATGCCCAGTTGTATCTAGGTCTTGAGTTAGAACTATTCTCAGTTTTCTGAAAACCTGCCAAAATGATTCTCAAAGTGGATGTACAAGTTTGTACTTCCACCAGCATTTGAGGAGTGTTCCTTTGCTCCATATCCTTACCAGCATGTGCTATCACAAGAGATTTTGATCTTAGCTATTTTATCAAGTTTAAGATAGAATCTCAGGACATTTTGATTTGCATTTCCCCAATTAATAAGGACATTAAACATTTATTTAAGTGCTCTCAGTGATTAGACATTGCTCTGTAGAGAATTCTTTGTTTAGCTCTGTGCCCAATTTTAATTGGGGTACTTGGATTATTGGTGTCTTGAGTTCTTGAATTCTTTATAAATTTTTGATATTAGTCCTCTGTCAGATGTAGGGTTGGTGAATATCCTTTTCAAACCTGTAGGTTGTTGTTTTGCCCTATTGATGGTCTCTGTAGATTTTTACAGAACCTTTTCAGTTTCATAAGGTCTCATTTATCATTTGTTAATGTTAGAGACTTAACCACTGATGTTCTGTTCAGAAAGGTGTTTCCTGTACCAATGGGTTCAAGAATATATCCCATTTTCTTTCTATTAGATTTAATATATCCAATTGTATGTTGAGGTCTTTGGTCCACTTGGATTCGCATTTTGTACAGGATGATAAATATGGATCTACTTGCATTCTTCTCCATGCAGTTATCCAGATAGGCAAGCACCGTTTGTTGAACATGTTATCTTTTTTCCATTATATGGTTTTACTTACTTTGTAAAAGTGGCAAGTGTCAGTAGGTATGTGGGTTTATGTCTAGGTATTCCAGATTCTATTCGATTCCATTGATCATCCTGTCTGTCCCCATACAAATATTATGCAATTTTATTACTATTCTTAGCTACTACAGCTTGAGGTCTGGAATAGTGATATTTCATAAAAGCCTTTTATTGATCAGGAATTCAAGGCTCATAACTAAACAATACCTCATATTAAATTAAATGGATAGCTATTTGAAGCAATTCCACTAAAATCAGGGACAAGACAAAGCTGCCCTCTCTCCCCATATATTTATTCAATATAGTTCTCAACATTCTAGCTAGAGTGATAAGACAACAAAGGGAGATCAAGGGGATACAAAGTGGCAAAGAAGAAATCAAGGTATCACTATTTGCAGATGATATGATACTATACATAAACAACCTCAAAAAGTTTACCAGATAACTTCTACAGCTGATAAACAACTTCAGCAAAGTGTCTTGATATAAAATTAACTCAAAGAGATTCCACCTCACACCAGTCAGAATGGCTAAGATAAAAAATTCAGGTGACAGCAGATGCTGGTGAGGATGTGGAGAAAGAGAAACACTCCTCCATTGCTGGTGGGATTGCAAGCTTGTACAACCACTCTGGAAGTCACTATGGTGTTTTCTCAGAAAATTGGACATAGTACTACCGAAAGATCCTGCAATACCTCTCCTGGGCATTTACCCAGAAGATGTTCCAACTGGTAAAAAGGACACATGTTCCACTATGTTCATAGCACCCTTATTTATAATAGCCAGAATCTGGAAAGAACCCAGATGTCCCTCAACAGAGGAATGGATACAGAAAATGTGGTACATTTACACAATTCAGTACTATTCTATTATTAAAAAATGAATTTATGAAATTCTTGGGCAAATGGATGTATCTAGAGGATATAATCCTTAGTGAGCTAACCCAATCACAAAAGAAGTCATTGGATATGAGCTCACTGATAAATGGATATTAGCCCAGAAACTTAGAATACCCAAGATACAATTTGCAAAACAAAAGAAAATCAAGAAGGAAGACCAGCACGTGGATACTTCATTCCTCCTTTGTATAGGAAACAAAATACCCATGAAAGGAGTTACAGAGACAAAGTTTAGAGCTAAGACAAAAGGATGGACCATACAGACACTATCCCACGGGTGGGGGGGGGAGATCCATCCCATAATCAGTCACTAAACTCAGACACTATTACATAGGACAACAAGTGTTTACTTAAGGGACCCTGATATAGCTGTCTTGTACAGAAGTGGATGCTCACAGTCATCTATATGATGGAATACAGGGCCCACAATGGAGAAGCTAGAGATAGAACCCCAGGAGCTGAAGGGGTCTGCAACCCTAGAAGAGGAACAACAATATGAATGAACAACAACCCCCAGAACTCGTGTCTCTAGCTCCATATGTAGCAGAAGATGGCCTAGTCAGCCATCATTGGGAGGAGAAGCCCCTTGGTATTGCAATCTTTATATACCCCAATACAGGGGAACGCCAGGGCCAAGAATTGGGAGTGGGTGGGCAGGGGAACAGGGCGGGGGGGGAGCTTTCGGGATAGCATTTGAAATATAAATTAAGAAAATATCTAATAAAAATATTGAAAAAAAGAAAAGAAAAAAAAATAAATCAAAGAAATCAGTAACCTTCCTTTATACAAATGATAAACAGAATGAGAAAGAAATTAAGGAAACAACACCCTTCACAATAGTCACAAATAAAATAAAATATCTTGGGGTAACTCTAACTGAACAAGTGAAACATCTGTATGACAAGAACTTCAAGTCTCTCAAGAAAGAAATAGAAGAAGACTTCAGAAAATGAAAAGATCTCCCATGCTCATGGGTTGGCAGAATGAACATTGTAAAAATGTCTTCAGAAAATAAAGTTAATATAGTTAATATATTTTAATTTTTTGTTTTAATCCCAGGTGTAAGAAAAGAGGCTGCTTCAAAGCAGGTAATTATGGTTTACCTCATGAATGAGAAGGACCATGATTTTTGCTAGCTGCATATCTAAATGAGAGAGTCCATAGAGGGCATGTGGTAGCTGCTGCTCCCCTGCTGTTCCTGGTTGCTCTTGTTGCAAGCAAGTATTGTTTTCTCAAGTGTTTGTGAACAAAGAGAAGATATCTTGACCATGAAGACTGTGGTCTTGCCCTAAGGAACTCAATAGCCTTAATCAGCAGGAAATAGCCTAAAGAGGTCTATGACTCCCTTTCCCTCTAACATTCTTTCTCTCCTATATAGTATTTGACTGGTCTGCAGCTGTTGAATTGAATTTGGTGTTTGCTAGTGGAAATGAACTTTTATGAACAAAGATTGAGCTTGTCCCCAAAGAACTGTTGCAGAACAAGTCCCCCACATTCTAGGAACATTTCTCTTCTATTACCTCTGCTGGGTGGTGGGCTGGAGTAGAAATTAAACCCTTATTAAAAGAAGGTTGCAAAAAAATTTTGCCTACTGGCTTACATGTATCAATTCTTTCTTTTCTTTTTAAAAATTATCTTTAATTTTTTTTTCAGTCCAGTAGATATTCCTTTCCTGGTCTGCTCCTTACAGTTCCTCATCCCATTGCTCCTCCAAGAGGATATCCCTTACACCCCCACCTCACAAGGCCTCCCTATTCCCTGGGACATCAAGTCTCTCAAGGATTACTTGAATCTTCTCTCACTGAGGCCAGACAAGACAGTCCTCTGCCATATATCTGTCAGGGGCTTAAATAATACAGCTAGTGTATGCTGCCTGGTTGGTGGCTTGGTGTCTAAGAGAACTATGGGGGCCAGATTAGTTGAGACTGCTGGTCTTCATATGGGGTCACCCTCCTCCACAAATTATTTCAGCCTTTCCCTAATTCAACCACAGGGGGGGCCCTGGCTTCTTTCCATTGGTTGGATGTAAGTATCTGCATCTGTCTCTTTCAGCTGCTTGCTGGATCTCTTGGAGGGCAGCCATGTTAGGCTCCTGTCTGTAAGCACACCATAGCATCAGTAATAGTGTCAGGCCTTGGAGCTTCCAAAGGGCTCAAGTGAGGATGCCTCAATCTCAATTGGAAGGAAGAAGAAAGCAGTCATGGGAGCCAGAGGGAGGGAGGGACCTGGGTGGGAGAGGGGACAGGGAAGGGAAAAGGGGAATATGATCAGGTATTGGGGGCAGAACAAGAGTGAAGCCCTGAAGGCCAGTAGAATGAGTGGAAACAGGCAACCTCGGGAGGTAGGAGGTTTGGGGGGGGACCATCTAAAATGTACCAGAGGCCTGGGATGTGAGAGCCTCTCAGGACTCAAAGGGAGGAACCTCAAATGAAATGCCAACAATGGGGAAAGAAACTTGTAGAGTCCATCTCCAGTAGAAATACAGGGCATCAAGTAGAGGGATAGGATTGCACAGTCAAAAACTCTGACCCAGAATTATTCCTTTCTGAAAGAACTGCAGGGACAAAAATGGAGAAGACACTGAGGGAAAGGAGGTGCAGTGACTGGCCCAAATTGGGATCTACATGAATCAATTCTAATAAAGAGGAACAAAATCCAGCATGAATAAATAGAAGAGACAATGAACATGGAGCATTGGATTTGCATCTTGCTATTCCTCTTTTATTCTGTATTTTTTAAATAATCAAACTAGAAATATTTATAAAAGTCATTATTTATAAAATATTTTAAGATATATATATTATATAGTATATATGGCATAATATGTATAAGATATTACTTCTATAATATTTACAAAGTAAATTTAAAAATTATTCAAGACCCTAATTTAATCTTTTGATTCTCTCTTGAGACAAGTGAGCTATGACACACAAGGTGATTCTTTTATTCTTGTTCAAGGGAATGAGGGATGAGTAGCAGTCAGGTAGAACACAGAGTGGATGAAAGTTTGAGATAATAACAGAATATGAAAAATATTGAAGAACAAACATATCTGGTTTTATGTCTGACACAGAAATGAAAAAAACAACTAGACATTTCACAATTCAAACCTTCAGTGAGTTGAGGAATAGATATTTATGCAACTGTAAGGCAGAATTTAAAGGTAGAAAGAAAGGTTCAAAAAGGAAATACAAGAAACAAAACAGGTTCTTATAATTGACAGAGTACACACTTCCATTGGCTTCATGATCTATTTCTTAATCAGATATAACAAAAACTCACGTCCCAGGGCATTGAGTGTGAAAAGAGAATTGAACCTTGTGAAGTTGATCTCTCCTTTTGATTCTCTGTTGCAATCATTCTGTATTTGGTTGAAATGATATCAAACTTCTTCAAACTCAAGGGAAAAAACGTCTAAAGAATACTTTGAGATTACACTGTGTTCAATGTTGAATTTGTGGAGATGTGCCCATTCTGCACAATGTTTTAGGAATTATTAACATTGTTTAATGATGATATAATAGAAGGGAAACAGCTTGACCACAAAGATGATTTTAATTGGGGTACTTGGATTATTGGTGTCTTGAGTTCTTGAATTCTTTATAAATTTTTTATATTAGTCCTCTGTCAGATGTAGGGTTGGTGAATATCCTTTTCAAACCTTCGGAAGAGCAGTCGGGTGCTCTTACCCACTGAGCCATCTCACCATTATCCAAAACATCCATTACTATCTCTATTTAAAGAACATCCTGTAGTATTTCCTAAACTTACCTCCGCTTTGCCTATTCATGGAGCTCCTAATATCTTTACTGATGGTTCCAAAACAGGATGTGGAGCTTATATAATAGGCACAGGAGAGCCAAATTTATGCCAATTTCAGCCTGGCTCTCCTCAAACTATAGAACTACAGATTGTGCTCGAGGTGTTTAAGAAATGTAGCTTTGCCTTTAACCTAATATCTGATTCCAGTTATGTGGTAAATGCAGTGAGAATCTTGGAAATAGCAGGGCCAGTAAATATTAACAGTCCGGTGTGTACCATTTTATTGGCATTGCAAAATTTGATTTGGAAACGGTCTCAAAAATTTTATATTCAGCATATTAGAGCTCATACTGAGTTACCCAGACCACTAAGTGAAAGTAATGATAAGGTAGATAAGTGGTCCAAGATGGAATGTATCTTTTTTACTACAAATATAGAACAGGCTAGAACATTCCATCACTCATTCCATGTCAATGCAAAAACTTTACAACCAAAATTTCGGCTCTCCCGAGCTGATGCTAGACAAATTATCTTGGATTGTCCTCAGTGTGCGATACATCTGCACCCACCTCATGTAGGTGTAAATCCAAAAGGATTGCTGCCACTTAAGATCTGGCAGATGGATGTAACTCACATTTTGGAGTTTGGAACTCTAAGGTATGTACATGTTTCCATTGATACTTGCTCAGGAATCATTCATGCAACCCCTTTGCCTGGTGAGAAGGCTCGCAATGTCATTGGACATTGCTTAGAAGCTTGGGCCACCTGGGGAAAGCCTCAGCAGCTCAAAACTGACAATGGACCAGCTTATACAGCACACTCTTTTGAATCTTTCTGTAAACAAATGGATGTCATTTGCAGTCATGGACTGCCATATAATCCACAGGGCCAAGGCATTGTGGAGAATGCCTATCATACATTAAAGGAGTGCTTACAAAAACAAAAAGGGGGAATAGGCCAAGGCTGTACCCCCAAATAAAGAATATCGTTAGCACTATTTACTTTAAATTTTTTGAATTTGGATGTACATGGCCAATCAGTGGCTGACAGGCATAGTGCGGGGCATGCACCCCCTCTAGAACGAGTTAAATGGAAAGATATATTAATGGGTCTGTGGCGAGGACCCGATCCCATGCTGACATCGGCACGAGGTGCTGTTTGTGTTTTCCCACAGGACCAACAAGATCCGGTGTGGGTGCCTGAACGGCTGGTGAAGAAGGTGAAGCACGAAGATGGCCCCGGTGACCCAGAGCAAATTGTTAAGGTGGTCGAGCCTGTGACTATATAATCAAGAAGTTGTCAGCGCAGAGTCTACAAGCAGTGCCCCATTTGGGAACTGGGTGGGCATAGGAGCTTTAGGCCTGGTCATGGTCTCTGTCGGTTGCCTGTGGTGTCTCTGCAAAATGACCCAGGTTCATAGAAAAAGATCTTACTATGCTGACTGATGCCACTGTTGCCATGGAGGTTAGCCAGTCCTCCCAAGTTTGGCTTGCTGCAATTAAGTAGTGATGTTTGCCTTGTGAGTGTGCTTTCTCCTATCCGCTAGGATTGCTGAGGTCTCAACAGTTAAGGCTCAGGCAGGCTGTCACCTAAAACAGAGGCCATGCTGACAGGGGATGCCAGCTTACCCTGGGCCTTAGTAGGCATGCTGCATGAGTACTCAGTGAAGGGCTTGATGGCCTGGCCTAGAAATGATCTGACCTAAAGCATAATGATTTGGAGAGCTGGTTGCCACTCATTCATATGAAATAAAAAAGGGGGAGATGTAGGGAGCCATTCAACCGTTCCTTAAAGACGGCACTGACTGACTCAGCTGTACTGGCATAAACAACTCTTAATTAGCATTAGGCAGTGTCAGCTGTGGTTTGATCTTGTGCCCGAGCGAGAGCCACCTGGCAGCCCCAGACCACCTGGTGTCTGAGCACGAGCCATGGGGCAGCTTGGTGGTTGGCCAGGACAGGGTTTAAATTGGCTGCTCCGGTGGGGTTCGGGGACATTTGCCGTTTGCCATTTTAAGCTGTAAGTGCATCAAGTTCCTGAGTAAACAGCCTGGAGAAGAAGCCTGGTTGTCTAGTGTCTTATTCCCGCTGGACGGGGTAGGCGCACGACACATATACTTAAGGGAAACAATGCTAAAAAGGAGAGATAGAATCCAGGTCAAGTATAGGGAAGAGCTGATGTACTTGGGTGCTTTTTAAAAAAAGATTGTCCAAAAGGCATCCTCTGGGCTGATGGTGATGACCTGGAAGATACTCAATAAACATGCGCTGCCGAATGACACAACTCTTCTCACCCTATGAAAGTAGGAAAGTAGATTGCACTCAAAATCCTTGAAGAAACTGTTGGGGTCCACTACCTGCAGTAAATCCCTACATTGCAGACTGGGTTCTCTGGGGATGGTCGGAGCTGAAATGATAAGCTAGGGTCGAGGGAGAAAAGAATAATGCTAGGACAACATGGCTGATCGAAGCGTCTGATTTAATGAAAGAATTTCTCTTGGGGAAAAGGGGGGAAGGTCCTGCCCCCCAGTAGGTTCTGGGCAGGCACCTGGAGTTTGGCGGGAAGCCTGAAGCATTGTGGGATGTCCTGGGTACGTTAGTGAGCTGCACGGTGCCGGGATCCAGGAAGACACTCAGGAGCAGGGCGGGGCACCAGGCTAGTTCAGGTGATAATTAACAATAAAAAGGATGCCACAGCACGTGTGGCTCTCCATGGCCGGTCTTAGCATCAGCCATGCTAATGGGGGAGGGGACATTACAGAAACATTGGAAACCAAAAGCTGCCATTGCTTGTGGAACACCTTTACATAGGAGAGTTAAGAAGTTACACACAATCAAGTGCATCAAAATCCAGTCCATGTGCTTTAATTTTGTATGATTTGAAGTAAAGTACTATATAATTGTAGAGGAGACATGAATTGCCCAAAACTCCAGCAACAGCCTCTGATACCAAAATAACCCCTATAGCCATATCACCAGACATGATTTGATGAGACCCTACTGCCTGAACCCAAGGATTCTGCATGGGGAGATAGGCATGGACTACTTGCTTCATGTTACTTAAAACCTGGCTTTTGCCATGCAACTTATTCTCACTAGAATTAATAAGAGATTCACTGTGATTTTTTAAATGTATAGATCCTAGATTTCTAAGAAAAACAATGTATAATTAGTTGACCCTTCTAAACCTATGAGGTATATATTATAACTTAATGTGTTATCAGTAAAGATGAAGGAATCTGAGTTACATATAGTATAGTTGAGATTTAGAAATTTTGCTTGTTTCAGGATACTGAGGAATATCGGGCTAGGTGGTGATATTTTGGGTGTATAACAAATCTACATCCTCCATTAGTACTAGTTATTTATTGAAATTTTCAGGTATGTCTGTGGAGTATTTGCCTGTTTTCTTATGTTCTTATTGTGTCATATGTGGCTAGAATTTCATGATTTCTTTCTAGTTCAAGTAACCATTGGTTTGTGAATATTAATGGTATAGACCAATAAAAATTATTAGTGAACATTGAGATCTGTTGATAGAAGTGCATAAGCTATTCTATCAAAAAACTCAGGGTCCTGAAAGATTACATGTCTGTGCAATGAATAAAGTGCAGCATGAGTCAAAGGTGTTGACCTTGAACTCACTTATTTCATATAAAGAAAAACAGCACATCAAACAATCACAAGACTTGTTGATCAGTGGTCAAAACATCACCTTAAAAAACAAAGAAATCACATAATAGCAAAAATGTATAGAAGGAATAAATACATTGCTTATTTCATGGGATGAACTGATGTACCAGTCATTAGCTGAGTTTAGTAGTGCTATTAGCATTGAAGCAAGTTTTCAGTCTGATTTTTTTTAACAGTTTATGTACTCAAACTTGAATGTTTGTAACCCAGGCATGTCCCATATAATATAGTATTTTTCAGATCTCATTTCTTCGGATGTGCTTATCAGCCCTTACTCTTTATACCAGCATTAAGTAACCAGAAAAAGAACACAAAGGAGAGTCTTCTGAGACTTCATATGTTCACATATTCTTCTCTATCAACAAAGCACATCTTAAATCGGTGAAAATATTTTGTGGCTCCTATGAAAATTGATGCTACAAACTGTTTATTTTTGTGTTAGGGCTTCCTGAATGTCCTCACCAAGGCTACAGACAGAAATAGGCTCTTGGTTAAAGATGGGAATGTTATCAGGATGATTACTACTAGTATCTCACTTTCCTGACTCATTTTCATGGTTTTCAAAGTTATCCAGCCTTTTCATTAATCATTCTTGTTGACATTCCACCAGAAGAATCTTAAACTAGATTTTTCAGAGCTACTGACATTATACCCATATTCCGTCAAGGCTTGATTTCTAGTTTGTAATGAATGTGCAGGAAGTATCTTGGTGTGCATAAAAGTGTCCGTTTCCAGAAACTCTGAAATAATAATAATGCAGATGAAGGACACTTTTCTACAAACCTAGACACTTCCTTCATATTCATTAAAATTTGCAAGCAAACCTTGACAGCGTATAGGTACAGTGTTAATAACTCTGAAAATATTGTTTAGGATTCTTGTCCTAGAGGCTCAACAAACTTGATTAAGAAAAAGTCTGGATCACTTTGAAAACTAGATTTCATATTTGGATTAAGTGGCAATGGCCTCTATGAGTGAAGCTTATACTCAGTCATGAAAATCAGGGTAGTACTATGTCTAGAATCACATGTCTCTTGCTGCTGTGCTTCCTTTGCTCAGGAGCAATTCTGTTTTCTCTGTTAGGAAACAGCTTCAGTCTCAGATCCAGTTTTACTCAGGTGATGACTTACCAGAATGTCGATAGTGTATTTTCTTCATAAACTCTGATTGCCAGACAGGTGTTAGAAAATCACATCTCTATCTCTTCTAGAATTGTATTCTCAGTGCTCTAGGCTTGGTAAGTTTGTTGCCTTAAATGGTGGGCAATCCCTGAAATGTGAATCTGTTAGTCTTTGCTCTCCTCTCCCCTCAGACTTGCAATTATGATTTCACCTGCAATAGCAATGGTCACAGAGCCTTGAGAAACAAAAAAACTTAGCTGAAAATTGTTTGCCACTGATAGCAATGATAGAAAACAGGAGCCAATTTAATATTCATCTCTGTTAAGAGGTTACTGTTGAAGTTGATCTGGTAATTCTTAATCCTGAGAGGAAAGCAAGATCTCACAGAGAGCAAGCAGAAAATCTTGAGGTCTGACATGTGATGGCATGGCAGTGAGCTACGGATGTCTTTACTTCCCTAAGGAGGTAAACTTATTTATCTTATAATTGGGATACCCATGGGGATACTAGAAGATAGTTTTTCTTCATTGGCATTCCCTCTTCCTTTATTTAACAAAATATATGCTTAAGTACATAGATGGAATTCTCACCCAAAGGAACATAGTCATTCCCTCCAGAGAAATACATGAAGTGATGTCATATTTGAAGTTAAGGAATTTTCTTAGAAGTTTTGGATGTAAGTTAAATTTCTATTTTCAGAAATTGGAAAATGGTGTGCTCATTGGCTGCAACTGCCTCTTCAGGCCATCACTATGCCTCTCCATTGGCATAGTTTAAAGTGAAAACTGTCAAGTATGTAGGCAACTCCAGGCTCCTCTACTATGCCTTGAACATGATGGTCAATATCATGGTTCTCCTGTCTGTAACTGGAAAATGGGGATATGGTAGTAATATCAACAAATAAGATTATTGGTATCATATACCAATCCCCCCATATATGTCAGGTATTTCATATACATACCATTGGTAGTAGCCCAGGACTTTGTGTGTGTGTGTGTTTTTTTTTTGGGGGGGGGGGGCTTAGGTTCTATTCCAGAATCTGTTGGGGATTGGTATGGTGCTGTGTATATAAATACTAAATTGTTAACTCCATGATTTGGTTGTCCCCAGATGAATGAATTCTCATGTGAACCTGCCATTTTGTTGTTTAAACTGTGCTCCCCAGTATAAAGTTATTGGTTAAATAAAATGGCTACAGCCAATTAATAGGTAGAATAGAGGTAAGCAGTTATTGGGCAGGTGGGTCACAGGTAGTGAACACACTGGACTGAGAAGAGGAGGGAAAATGAGAAGATGAGGACAGGAGGTCTCCATTAGATGAAATGAACCAGAAGTGCATCCTGAGGACAGACTAATGGACTTGAAATAACCTGGAACAAACTTAAACAGCAAATAACTTGGGAGAGAAGCTGGGATTTAGGCAGTTTGCATAAAGAAAACTGCCAGTAATTTTCCAGTAATTGTGCTAAGCTGATTAAATAGGACCCATGTTTCAATTATTAAGGTACTGCCCCAGTCATATTAAGAACTAATAAATTTATAGTATTTACAACAACAATAAGCATTTTCATGGTTATCACCCTACACAGGTACAAACAGGAAGTGCAACATACTCAAAGAACCTATTTTTCCTAAAGATGTTCCTTGGAGGCTCAAACCTCTATAACATTCTGGGACTGATGAGCACCTTTGTATCTCTGTATACTCTCCTGAATGTTTCACATTTGTTTTACTATTTTGAATAAACCTTGTTTATGGCTATTGAAAAGTTTAATACCATTCACTCGGGGATTCCCAATGAAGGAAGGAAGGAAAGAAAAGAAGGAAAAGCCATTCAGGAGCTAATCCCTGGGTCTACCACCTGGAAAACCAGCCCCTATGTCAGGTATCATGAGGAATCCAGACCAAAAGTGAAAAATGATCAGACAAAGACATAGACAGAAAAGATGGCTGCCATTTATCAGCATCAGCATGCATCAGCAGCAGCCATTTATCCAGAAGAGTAGACCCTCTTTGATTGGATAAAATATAGAAAAACATACTGAAATCTTGAAAATACTTTAATTGAATATATTTTCAAACTGATGATGCAGTTACCTATAAAGCTCTCTCAGGATATAAGCAGACTTGAAACTACGCTATCACAGATCATGATATATTAAAATAATGGTATTTTTGTTTTAAAATCAATCACAAGATTATCAGCAATCACAATCAGAATTTCCTCATGATAATACTTAATTTACTAACATCATGTCTGTAGTGTGATAGAGGAAGGGTTTGTGATGACTTTTAATGTTATGTACTGCAACTTTTAGACATATCTCAGCTAAGCTCTTTTGCTTCATACATTTCACATTGGAGTCCTAAAATTGTAGGAATTTGATGACAACTGTGAAGAAAACTTCACTCATTCATGCAAGAAATAGAAGCTATCTGATTTTTATTTTGGAGCCCTAAATAGCATCCTGTTCAATTGCAGGGAAAACTCAGTTTCAGAGAGTAAATGGAAGCCAAGAGTGAAGTATGCAAAATTTATTACAAGTGATGGTATTCACTTTAAAGTATTATGAAAATCATATAATGTCTTTGAAAATTTTCATCTGTTACATAAAATAAACTGTAGCAGAACAAAGGAAAATCTAGAATTATGTCTTTATTGACACTGAGAAACATCCACATAAGTGTCCATTGTTTTCCAACAGTTTTCTGAGTACACCAAATCATGGTTAGATAATCTAAAACACTGAAGCTTATGAATTGTTTGCTTTATTTATAGACATATATACAGTACTCACAGAGGCCAAAGATGGGCATCAAAGCTGTGCATCTGCATTTGCCACATTGCAACAACTGCCAATGCCATATAGATGCTGAGAACTGAACATTCATCATTTTTTGGATTTAGTCTTTGTTTTGTTCTTGACAGGTGGTGCTTTTAGCTGAGTACCTTTTAATGTTTATAAGCAAATACTGTTACACTTTGCCAGATTGACCTCAAATAAGAGCATGCTCACCACCAATACTCCTATTTTGAAAAACATCTCCCAGGAACAGCTTAAAGGAAAAAATATATATTTTGGCACAGAGTTTTTAAGGGTTTTGGCCATAGTTTTCTTGATCCTATGCTTTTAAGTCCTTGTGAAGGAAACAACTTTGGTATGTTTGAAAAGCATTGTAGAAAAATTCCTCCTATTCCTTGGAATACAAGATAGAGGGACAGGAAATAGGAAAGATTAAAATATGAAGTGTTCACAGGCATGACTCTAGAATCACTTCATCAAATAGGTGTGACTGTGAATCACTTCATCAAATATGTCATACAATACATTTGTGGGGCAATGGTCTATGCACAAATAGCCTAGTCTCCAGTCGAGATGAGGTTGTGAACCTCGGAGAAACCTGGTGTTGATAATTCACCTACATGGGATGGTAGGCATTCCCTCATGTCTCCTAGACCCCTGGCTTCTGTTGAAGTTACTGCCCCCATAGGTCCCACAGGAGAAGCGTGGCTTTTAGTCACATATACAATGTCCCAAGCTTCTGACCTTCAGGCTAAACTCCTCCCCAGTTACCTAGCAACAAGATAACAGCTCATTATAAGAGGGGCTGCTTGGCCCCACCTCATTCTCTTACTCTCTTCCTCTTACTTTAGGCTTTCTTCTCTTTCTCCTGTTTCCCCTACTTTCCTCTTGGCCATGGCCAGTCTCTCTCTTTTACCTTCTCTCTTTCCCCCTGCTATCTCGTATGAGGCTATGACATTACCTGGCAAATACAGAAGTGGATACTCACAGTCATCTATAGGATGGAACACAGGGTCCCCAATGGAGGAGCTAGAGAAAGTATACAAGGAGCTGAAGGGGTCTGCAACCCTATAGGTGGAACAACAATATGAACTAACCAGTACCCCCAGAGCTTGTGTCTCTAGCTGCATATGTAACAGAAGATGGCCTAGTCGGCCATCATTGGGAAGAAAGGCCCCTAGGTCTTGCAACCTTTATATGTCCCAGTATAGGGGAACACCAGGGCCAAGAAGTGGGAGTGGGTGGGTAGGGAGCAGGGCAGGGGGGGGGGTATAGGGAACTTTCGGGATGGCATTTAAAATGTAAATAAAAACAATATCTAGAAAAAAAAGAAGAAAGAAAAGAATTCTTCCCCAGTGGAACTGGTGGCTGCCCATAACAAACACTGCCATGATCAGGCTAATATTCACCTTTCTAGTACTGACACTGTCCTACTTTCTTTGAGCAAACCGGTTGATTTTAGCAATGAAGATAAGGGCTCTCCTATTCCAGCCCTCCAGCCTTCAGGCTTCAAGCCACCCTCTAGCACCGCTGTCCAAGTTCTTTCACTCACTAGTCCTTCTGCTCCTGTCCCATCAGAAGTACCCCAACTTAGCGCTGGTGTGATTTAGGGTCACTTTGCCTTCCAGCAGTCACTTCTGCTGTGGTTATTCCTGTGATGCCAGTCCCTTATGCTGGGCTACCTCTTCCCCAGGATCCTCATTCTCCTCAGGTATACTGGGAGGCTTTCCCTGTCATCTTGAGCCTGATGCAGCAACTAGGCCCTGTATTCTAACTTCTCTGGCAGACTTGGTACTAATTAGAAAAGCTGCCAATGATTCCTGTCCAGATTCCCCTTATTTTGAACAAGTATTGAAGCAATGGGCCGTGCATCTTTAGACATATTATGATTGGTATAATCTCCTTAAGGTGGTGTTTCTTCATTGGAGATCTGCATATCATGACTTAGCTGAGAATCGGGCCTGCCGGGCAGTGGTGGCGCACACCTTTAATCCCAGCACTTGGGAGGCAGAGACAGGTGGATTTCTGGGTTCAAGGCCAGCCTGCGCTACAGAGTGAGTACCAGGACAACCAGGGCTACACAGAGAAACCCTGTATCGAAAAAAAATTTAATTAATTTGGAATATAACCTTAACATTACCTTTGATATGCTAACTGGCCACAGGGTATACATTAACCCTATCACTCAGGCCATTATTGGACTGCATTCTTACTTTAATCAGGTTGTTGATCATGTCTTTAAGGCCCTTAAGTCCTGCACTCACTCCTCAGGGCCCTTCTGCATATTTTTGCAATATTGTCCAGCAGTCTGGAAAACCCTTCATGGACTTCCTATCCTGCGTGACTGAAGCAGTGGAAAGATGAGTTGATGCTGGCCCAACCAGAGACATGCTCATCAAGCAGCTTGCATGGGAGGGTCTTAACACCCCCACTTGCAATGCTGTAAGGAATGATGATATTCATAAGTGGCTTGACTTAGACCCTGGTGTGAACCCCATTGCAGCCCTGACTGCCTCCATTGACACCTTGGTCATAGAACATGTACAGAGGACATGCCCTTCCCTTGAAGGGCCCCTGATCACACCTGTTGGGGCTATGGCAAGCCTCTTCACTTCCAATGGGATTGCCAGTCAGCTAGGCCCAAGACTCGTTGTAACAAAGGTTTCCACTGGGCTAAGGATTGTTGTTCTCAAAAGCAGGAAGACAATTTAAACTCCAAAAGGGGCACCCCTCAGCCCCACCAGTAATAGGGACCTCTGCTCAGCCAGGAGTCTTTTGGACCTAGCCAGTGTTTCCTCACTCCCCAATGATGACTGTACATTTAGAAGGTATACCTGTTAAAGGGTTAGTTGATACAGGGGCAAATGTTGCTATAATAACAAAAGATGAATTATTGAGGTCTCCCAGTCTGGGCCCTCCATTACAGGAGTTGGATGGTAGTCAGGGATCTTTTGCACCTGTTGTGGCTGGTGTTCCCAGCAACCTTTGGGGAAGGGATATTCTGGAAGACATAGGTGTCATCCTTACTATGGATGATTGCATCCTTTTTGATGACATTATACAACATGACCAACTAGACTACATATGTCAGAAAGTGAGGGATCATCTCCAATTCTAATGGCCACTGCCCCCCCCCCCAGTGCCAACTGACACTAAGATACCTGAGGTGGACCAGTGGCTCATTTTGGAACCTAAGCTTTCTGCACTCAAGGAACTGGTCCTGGAACAATTAGCTTTGGGTCACCCATTACCCAACCTTTGGTAATCTTAAGTATGTACATGTTGTGGTGGGTACTTGCTTGGCCTTAGTATATGCAGTATCCATGACAGGTGCAAAGGACTCTCATGCCATTAAGGCCATGAAATCAGCAATGTTGGTAATGGAAGTGCTTTGGGCACTCAAGACTGACAATGTACTGGCTTATTCATCTTAGCAGTTCAAAGCCTACCTATCCTCATGGAGGATCATTCACTCCTTTGGGATACCCTATAATCCTCTAGGTCAAGCAATGGTAGGAAGCAAATTGCTCCTTTATAAGAACACTTGCTCTGGTCACTTCTCCAGAATCTAAAATAGATCCACACCTAGTGTGGAGGCCCTGTTCCATGTGAACTTTTTCTCCTTAGATATAAAGGGCTGAGCCCTGCTTACAGACATTGGACATTTTTGCTGATATGAATTAATGTACATAGTTTATTAATTTTTCTTCAGCCAGGGAGGTCCGATGAGCTATGGGCTTTGACACCTCCACCCCTATTATCTTGCCTGTGGCAGTTAACTCCCTGGCCTACCCTGTTCTTTTCTCTTCAGATGAGAGTTTGTGTTTGCCCTTCATAGACTAAGTCACTACTACAGAATGGTTAGAAGACACCTGGCCCATGGAGGAAACTCTCTGCTTTACCACCAATATCCCCTCCATCAGCCCTTGTATTGCGGTTACACAATATGACCATGGGGGACTTTCATGGTAATCTAACTTATGGTAACATGTTAGGCATGGAACATCATGTTCCATTTACTGATTATAAATCCCCAAAGGATCCACCAAACATACCATGTCCACTCCTGCCTCGATGTACAAAGGTCCCTCAAATGCCCACTTTTGTAAGACTTCCTGTCCCTTTGGAGCACTGCCAGCCACCCTAAACTAGGTGTAAAATTATCTAGGGACTACCTGATATTATCATCTAACCTCATGCTTGGTATGGGGAGATTTACCTCTCATGATGCTTCCAATATTACTCCCTATTTTTTTACTTTTGGTGCTGCTGAGCATTGAACTTAGGGCTTCACATGCATGACACAAGTGTTTCTTTTCTAGCTACATACATAGCCTCTACACTTTCTTTGAGTTAAATTTTCCGTTTTAATAATGTTTCTCACTTTAATTTTAAAAGTAAGAAAAATTATTATTTCCTAAGTATGAAACCTGTTGTCACTCAATATAGAAGTTCACTATATCTTCTGCAGTTTATTCGACAAACACCACATCCCTAGTAGCCTACTGTTCTTATCTCACAAAAACTGCAGTATCCTAATTTTGTGGCAGCTTCTATATCCAATGATCAGACGGTAGATCATTTCTTTCCAACTTAATTGCTTTTATCCCACAGAATGCTCCCATCATATACAATAAACGATAAATTTATGCTGTAATTTTACAATATCCTGTTCCTTTCCGATGATAAATGTTCTGGTTAGATCTTTTAACTTGACACAAACTAGAGTTACCTGAGAAGAGGGAACCTGTCAAGTGTTTTCTTTATTAATTACTGATATAAGAGGACTCAGACCACTTTGGGCAGTGCCACCCCTTGGTACATGGTCCTAGGTTGTATGAAAGAAGCTAAGCCAAGAAAAGCAATCCACCAGGTATCATTTCTCCACAGTCTTCCTTAGTCCCTGCTCCAGATTCCTAGTCTAGCCCCTATCCTGGCTTCTCTTGATCAATTATAACCTGTAAGATGAAATAAACCATTTTCTCACCAAGTTAGCTTTACTCATGGCATTTAATACAGAATCTAAACACAAATTAGGAAGATAACTTAGCCAATACTTAATTCAAAAGGTGGAATGGAGTCATTCTTCTCAAAAACCAGACAGATATGACCCTTTCCTATTAATGTGACTTTTTACCCTATTTTTCTTAAAGGCTGTAATAAAAGGCCCCTGAGGCAGGTATTGTATCATCAGAAAGTTTCAATCACAAATTGCAAAGCAGATTTTGCAAGGAACCATAAATAAATGAGTACACGAATATTAAAGGCAAGTATCAACCATCTTCAACCTTTCAAATATATCATGTTTTAGCTTTTTTGACTTTTAATTGTTCAGTTATATCAATTATTCTGTAGAATGTAACATTGAAGATTAGCCACAAAAAACGAGAGGCTGAGTAACTCCTTCCAGTCACCTTCCACTGTAAATAGTCATTAAGTAACATCCTCAATAAGTGCCAATTGGATTATTTCATCAACAATGTGCATTTTAAGGTTTATAGAGATGGAAATCATATCCTGGAGCATCCTATCTACATGTATGAAATGTCTTCTTAATATGTTTTATGTCTACAAAAGCTTGATATATTTTTTATTTTAGGTCAAGTTCTTATTACATATCCCAAGCAGACAGTGCTCCCACAACACCCTGAAAAGGGTGTGGTTGTCCATGCATACCACTACATCTAGTGACATATTTGAACTCATGAGGGGTGTTTATCATCAACACAATACTAACATTTTCTTAGGATTGTATTCCTGGATATTATGCAAGAAGTGAATTATGCCCGAAGACCTTGCTATATTCACATATGCTTCTGTCCAACATGAAGTCTCTGATGACTTGTAAGGTTGGAACTTCGATTAAAGACTTTGCCACACTCACTACATGTGTAAGGTTTTTCTCCAGTATGGATTGCCTGATGGGTAGTCAAGCTTGAACGCACACTAAAGGCTTTATCACACTTATTACACTGGTAAGGTTTTTCTCCAGTATGAGTCCTCCGATGACTAGCTAGGTGTGAATTTTGAGTGAAGACCTTACCACATTCATTACACTTATAAGGTTTTTCTCCAGTATGGATTGCCTGATGAGTAGTCAGACTTGAGTACACACTGAAGGCTTTGCCACACTCATTACATTTGTAAGGTTTCTCTCCTGTATGGGTTCTTTGATGATTTGCAAGATGTGAATTTTGAGTAAAGACCTTGCCACATTCCATACATTTATAGGGCTTTTGTCCAGTATGGATTACTTGATGGGTATTTAGGTTGGAATGTGAATTAAAGGCTTTTCCACACTCATTACATCTGTAAGGTTTCCCTCCAGTATGAATTCTCTGATGGATTGAAAGGCTTGAAGTCTGACTGAAGACCTTGCCACATTCAGTACATTTGTAAGGCTTTTCTCCAGTATGGATTACTTGATGGGAAGTCAGGCTAGAACGCACACTAAAAGCTTTGCCACATTCACTGCATTTGTAAGGCTTCTCTCCAGTATGAACTCTCCAATGTCTTGCAAGATTTGAAGTTTGGCTGAAGAGTTTGCCACATTCTTCACACTTGTAAGGCTTCTCCCCACTGTGAACTCCACGATGACTTGCAAGATGTGAATTTTGAGTGAAGACCTTTCCACATTCATCACACTTGTAAGGTTTTTCTCCTGTATGGATTGCCTGATGGGTAGTGAGGCTGGAGTACACACTAAAGGCTTTTCCACACTCATTACACTTGTAAGGTTTCTCTCCAGTATGTATTCTCCAATGATTTGCAAGATGTGAATTCTGAGTAAAGACCTTGCCACACTCTGAACATTTGTAGGGCTTTTCTCCAGTATGGATTGCCTGATGGGTGTTTAGGTTTGAATGTGAACTGAATACTTTCCCACACTCATTGCACCTGTAAGGTTTCTCTCCAGTGTGAGTTCTTCGATGTATTGTGAGGCTTGAGGTTTGACTGAAGACCTTGCCACACTCATTACATTTATAAGGTTTATCTCCAGTATGGATTACCTGATGGTGAGTTAGGTTTGAACGAACACTAAAGGCTTTGCCACAATGATTACATTTGAATGGTTTCTCACCAGTATGAATTCTTCGATGACTTTTAAGGTGTGAATTCTGACTGAACACCTTGCCACATTCATCACATTTGTAAGGTTTTGCTCCAGTATGATGCCTCTCATGTACCAAAAGATAAGAACGTCGATAAAAAGCCTTACCACACTCAAGACATTTGTAAAGTTTTTCTCCAGTATGAATCTGCCGATGATATGCTAAAGAAGAAGTATAACTGAAGACCTTGTCACACTCTTTACATTGATAAGGTTTTTCCTTAATGGTTGCTTTCTGTCCTTTTATACGTAGTGAAGAATAAACATCATATTCATGAACAATAGGTGCTTTGTCACCCCTTGCAAGAATTTTTTCAGATGACAAAATTGAAGAACCACTGCAGATGGACTTAGCTTCATTACCATCAATATTTTCTGCAGATGGAAATAGGTGCACTTCAGATAGATGTGAAGTGAAGCTTAACAAAAGCTGATTTTTCCTAAGGTTTTTCCAGTCTCCTTTCCACTATCTTGATCTCTTCTGCAAGTGGGTTTATAATTCCTTTCATGCTCTTTCCACTGAAACTCAAAATTCTGAATGTTCTGCTGGATTTCTCTGAAGGAAAACTCTTCAATGCCATTGCTTTTATATCTTTCTGCCACCTTTGTCTAGACTATTTCCCCTGAATCTCCACTCCCTTTTGGTAGGAAAACTTTAATTATATGTTCAAGAGAGTTAACTAGAAGATATAACAATTTTCTGATTAAGTATAGACACTGAAAATATTTACAGCAAAAATAAATTTTACTGATTTCATTTATCAAAATTTTGAAACATAAAAGCCAATTTAATTATCACAAAACAGTGATTTCATAATTAAGTACAGGTAATTGTATATAATTTTAATCACTAGAAGAAAGGACTCATTTCAAATAACTTATGACCAAATTATTCATATTAAGTTACATAATCCAAGAAAAAATCTTTTTTCCATCACACCATAAATCTATATATTAATGCCCAAAAGTATATGGCTGCATCACAAGTGAATGGAAAAAAATGATATTAACAGTATATTCTGCATAAATGTATATAAAATACCATAGAATATGATAATAGAATTTAATAATAGTTACTTTATATAATGTTAAGTTGCAATTTTGAAATACAAAACAATAGCAAAAAGACATGAAAAAAATTCACAAAAACTGTATTAGCAAAAACAAGAACCTCTTAAAAACTTACCTAGACCAACTCATGAAAGTCATTTTTAACATGAACCAACAGTGTGAATCTGTTATACTGCACAGAACACACAAAAACCAGGCACTTGTAGGTCCTAATAAATATTACAAAACAACTCTAGAATTCCATGATAAAGCAACCAGGCAAATAATCAATATATATGCCATAAATTGCTAAATGTAGGAGCTAGAGAGATGGGTGAGGCATTAAGAACATATCCCACCCTTGCAGAACAGCTGAGTTCTGTTCCCAGCACCCACACTGGACAACTCACAATTGCCTGTATATCACCAACTCCAGGGATCCAAAACTTTTATCTGGACTCTGAGAGCATCTGCCCTCACATGTATACACACATATATACACATAATTAAAAAATAAGATACATTGAAAATAAAATTCTGTATGTTGTAAAATGATAAACACTTTCTTACTAAGGAAAAAACAGGGTTTCTAAGCAGAAACAGCAAAAAATAAAAGGAACATGGCATTCAGCCATTCCACTACTGTGTTTGTGTATGTAGGAAATGAAGTCATGATTAGGAGGACACGACTGCATAACCATAATTATGACAGTAAAGCTCACAGTAGCCTAGATATGGAATCAGTTTTCATGTATGTCAGCAAATGAATAAAGAAAATAATGTGATGGTCAGCAGAGGCAGTACCAGGTGCATCTCTCAGTTTGAGATGAGCCTGGTCTACAGAATGAGTTCCCAGACAGCCGTAGCTGCACAGAGAAACCGTGTCATGAAAAGCAAAAAACAAAGCGACCAAAACAAACAAACAAACGAACAAAAAAAAAAACTGGAAAAAAAAAACAGGAAAAAAAAAAAGAAAATTATTCATGCACCTACATTTTATGTTATTATTCAGTCACAAAGAATACATGGGATTTTGTCATTCATTAGAAAAACTGACAGAAATATAGGACATTGTGCTAAGCAAATAAACCAAACATAAAGGAAAATATAACATATTTTCTCTTACATGTGGAAACTTTTAAGTTTGAACAAAGAATTATAAAGAGGAAAGTCTATCAGGGAAGGGGAAGGAGAATAACAGGATATAGTAAAACAAAAATCGAAGAGTGAACATGATCAAGGCAATAAAATACAGATGTATGGAATGATGTATCTCACTAATTTAAACAAGTAATATGTTAATGATTATATTAAAGTTATTTTATATATACATATATATGTACATGTATATAACAAAAATGATTTAAGACAGAAACATGATGTTTCAGTGTGTGTGTGTGTGTGTGTGTGTGTGTGTGTGTGTGTGTAAAACAAAGTGATAACAAGAGGGAAGCATATGATCATACCCACCATTTAGAAATGCACTTATTGCCCCTGTTGTTTTGTTAAAACTCTGGTCTCATTGACCACTAACTGATTAATATCCTCTACCCCCCGCTGACTATCTTTCTGTCCCCTTGCTTCTAGGTGAACTGAGTTAAATTTTGTATATATAAAATTCATATGGGTAGAGAGATACACATATGGTGTTTACCTACATGCATGTTAACAGATAAATGGATAAGGAAAATATGTAGATATACACAATGAAGACTATGATCCCAAAAGAATGAATTCCTCTTATCCATAGCAAAATGGTCAGAACTGGAGTGGGTGTCCAATAAAACAAAACGTGACAGTTAACTGTGGCTTTATTTTGTGTATAGATCTTCCAGGCTGATAGACATTGTAATAAATAGAATGTTCTTTTGTAAGACAAAATTTATATAAAATGCATACACACACACACACACACAGAGAGAGAGAGAGAGAGAGAGAGAGAGAGAGAGAGAGAGAGAGAGAGAGAAACTGCTGGTGATGGACACATGGTCTATTACATAACTTGGTTACTTGAATATGTCACAAGAACAATACAGACAACCCACAGAAACAACATCTTGAGGTTTCAAGCTCTACACTCAAAAGCTCAGTTGCTTGATTATACAATAACTCTTATTTTTATTTTTTCTGATGTCTCTGTAAAAAGGTCACATTAATGAATCCTAATCTATATTCTAACCAACACATAATAAGAGTCTCCTTTCCCTCACATCCAAACTAAGGCTCAGCTTTTCAAGTGAGCGTGATGTCTCATTTGGGTGAAAATTGGCATTTCTGCAATAATAGTATTTTGTATGCCACTGCTGTTCAATAAATTTCTATTACGTTGGCCATGGCAATGTACACCTATAATCCATCTACTGTGGAGGCTGAGTGGCATCTGCAGTGCTCATGGTTGCTCACAGTCAGCTATTAGATGGAACACAGGACTCCCAAGGGAGGAGCTAGAGAAAGTACCCAAGGAGCTGAAGGGGTCTTCAACCCTATAGGTGGAAGAATAACATGAACTAACTAGTACCCCCTGAGCTCATGTCTCTAGGTGCATATATAGAAGATGGCCTAGTTGGCCATCATTGGGAAGAGAGGCCCCTTGGTCATGCAGACTTTATATGCCCCAGTACAGGGGAACGCCAGGGCCAAGATGTGGGAGTGGGTGGGTATGGGAGCAGGGCGGGGATGGGGGAGGGTATAGGGAACTCTCTGGATAACACTTGAAATGTAAATGAAGAAAATATCTAATAAAAATTGGAAAAAAAAGAATAAATGAAAAGAAGGGAAATACCCACATTTCTAATGGTGAGTGAAAGATGGTAGAATACTATCTCAGCTAGGCCCTGAGTTTAACCATAGTTACACTGTGCATGCACATGTTAAGTCTATCCCCATCTTTAAGTGTGCTGTTTTCAAACTGGCTTGTTTCAGGTTTCAGGCTTTGGCTTTCCCTATTGGATATATGATATGCAAATTCTTTCTCCAAACTCAGAGGGAAATGCCTGATTGGGGAAAAAAAAAACCTGGTCATTTAGCACACAGTACCAAAGTTCTTCTCAGTCACTCATGTGAAGTTTTGCAGTAATGAAATTAAGAATGGACGAGGTGTCATACTGAGACAGATGAGCCAGAAAGGATGCTGGTATTGTATCATCCAGCAACTCAGCTTCTGTAGATCTAGAAGACTGATGTGTCTATGGGATGTTATTCTCAGTGTTGTTCCTAGTAGTTAATTATTTAATTAATCTTCCTATATGCAACCAGTGGACTCTATATGTATTATATTAATTAGTTTTATTTTTTCAGAAAAAGAAAGTTCTAATTGCAACAATGTCTATCAGTCTGAAGAATATGTTATTGAGCAAAATGAACCAAGTAAAGAACTATTATGTGCTGTTTTGCTTGTTAGCCTATTCATTTTTAATTTTGATTTCCTTTGGGACAGGGTCTCACTACACAGCCCTGATTTGTCTTTGTCTGGAATTTAATATATGCATCAGGCTTTTCTCAAACTTATAAATACCCACCTGCCTCAGCTTTTCAAGTCCACAGATTAAGATATGCACTACCATGCCTGGTTTAGTCTGATTATTTCATAACTGATCTCTATTACTAATACAGCATTATATTCAGTATTATTCCTTTTGAGGGTGGCATAACCAGCTAGTATTTCCAACTAGACTCACCTCTTCAAAGTTCTGTGCAGCCTGGTCTGCACAGCAAAATCTTATAACCCATTCTCCTGACCCACAGTTCTGGAACATATTACATTGGCACAGAGAGTCAAATATTTCATCATGAAGTTTTTAGTAAACACACATAGCACATTTGTCAAAACTTAATGAACTGTACATAAACTGGATATGGTAGCTTACACATCTAATCCTAGCACTTGGAAGGCTGAGGCAGGAGGCTTACTCAGATGTTATGGTCACTCTGGGCTACACAGTGAGTTTCAGATCAGCTTGAACAAAAGAGACACTACCTCAAATACACAAACAAGATTAAAACCAGACAAAATTACCTGGCACCGCATGAGAATGAATGGCTAAATTTTTGTACCTATAGAGAATAGTGGCAGACTTGTTTCTCACTGAGACCTTGCACTTGCCATTACACACTGAGACAGCATCTACTCTGCCCTTTGAGAGCTTACCTGCACTCATAGCTCTGACATATTCCTGTCCATTTGATTTTCTGGTTCTTATTGCCTCACTCTCCACAGACCAGGGACCTTTGTTTTGTTCCAATTTGGACATAGCATTCAGATTTGGAAGTGTGACTCCTGTTTATAAAAAGATGGTAACATCAGGTACTGAGGATTTTAGAGAAATTCCATACTGTGCTAATGTGAGGAGAGAACATGTTACATATAAATCTAGAAAACTACTTCACAAAATCATCACTGAATGCCTCCTTCTGGGAACTTAATGGACAAATAATTAGTTATCTACCAAGAACTACTAACTCAAAAGCTCAGGGAAAGAAAGTAAGGATTGAGGTACTTTAAACACGTGCCTAGGTGCCATAACTCGTGTGTGGTAGCAAATGCTTATAACTCCAGTACTAGGGAGTGTGAGGCTAATCAGACTGTAAATTTAAGGTTACTAGACTATACAACTCAAAGAAAGTAAATAAATAAAAAAATAAAGAACAAAATTTTATAATAAGGGCCTGGGAGACAGCCCAGTGGTAGAATGCTTCCCTTTGTAAAAGTCTTGGGTTTATTCCCAGTGTACAACGGGAGGGAAAAAAGAAGGAAGAGAGGAAAGGAGAAAGGTAGAAAAGTAAAATGGCTCTGCAAAGGCACAGAAGGAAAATGCAAAATTACAAAGGAAGCCATCCTTACCCAGGGAGACCAGGTTGCTGTAATTCTCCAACATGACATCCCTGTGCAAAGCCCTCTGTGCATGGTCTAGGCATTCCCATTCCTCTTGAGAGAACTCTATGGCCACATCACTGAATGACAACTGTCCCTAAAAGGGAACAAACACATTTTACCATGTGGACATTTAGGATCTTTACAAAGAGGTGAGAGAAGGGGAAAACCAAAACCAAAAAGATAAACTAATTTAAAGAGAAAAAACACCTCCACGTTGTAACATTACAAAATGCACATCTTTGTTTAGTTCTCAGATGTGTAATTCACTTGTCATCTCTGGATTGATAAGAATGGATTCATCTCCTATGATGATGTTGACTGTTGAAATAAGGTTTTGAGGGTCCTGTGTTTTAGGAAGGTTGCTGGGAACCAAGATGGCCAAGGCAGGAATGGGTCTGAACTTTAGGCCTTACTCCTCATCCTCTAGGAAGAGTAGAGGGGCTGAAGTCATAAGTGATCAGCAGTGATCAATGGTATTAAGTAATCATATGTGATCAATGGAACCTCCATAAATCCTCAAAGCACAGAGTTTAAAGTTCTTTCCTTACATTCTGCCATGGTCAAAAGTCCTACAGAGAGACTTACCCAAGAAGGGTATAAAAGCCACAGCCTATCTCCTGTACCTCACATTTTGTGTCTTATTTGTCTAACCATTTATCTATAGTCTTTGGAATGTCCTTCATAATAAATGGTGAAAGATTAGGGTTTTGCTGAGTACTGTGAGCTGCCTTAGAAAATGAAACATAAAACTGAAGAAAGGGAGAACAGTCTACGGAATTGAAGCTTCTAGCTGTCTAGTGTCAGAATGCAACAGAATTAGCTCACACTGGTCTGGGGTACACTGGAGAATTACTTGCCTGGGATGTGGGGAAAACCTCATATGTGGACTAGCCTAAGCTTTCTGTTGGATGAGAGCATACAGGGAGAAACAGTCCTTGTTTTTCCCTATGTTCCCAAATTAAGATGTAACAGAGCAATATAGCTTCTCTCTAAAACTATTTTCCTTTTCTGTGAGATATTTTGGTATGTCACAGTGCATTTCTCATGTTTGTGCATAATAGAAATAGCAAACAAATGAAAGCCAACCTGGTGTGCCCCTTTCATTTATCTCCTGTTCCCATACATTTACTCTGTTCATTCAGGCATTTTTCTATGCCCTTTTGCTCAATAACTATAACTTATAACTATCACTTATTTCTCATCCCATTAAAGGAAAAAAGAAAAACCCATAGGCTCATCTCATCTCAATTGTACTGGTAGACAAGATGACTGTCTACCAGTTCAGTTTCTAGCTGAGCTATTACATGGGCAGTGTCTTCAGAGATAAAAAGTCATGAGGTTTTAACAAACAAACAAACAAACAAACAGAAAAAACAAAAACAAAAACAAAACACAGGTGAGTAGCCTGCCCCCTACTGCCATTTCCAGCACATTTCCACAATTCCACACAATCCCACCATGCAGGTTCAGGACATGTCAGTCAGAAAAAGAGGGGAGTGATTTGGCTGCCAGGTAAACTGTCCTACTTTCTAGACTTGGCTTAGAAAACACATTTCAATGCCTGCCTGTTACAGGTTATTTCATTACACTGTGAAATCCAAGATTATCTTTTTTAATGGCAAAAAAAATTTTTTTTCTAGTTGTGAGGTGGTTCTGCCTTAGCACACACCTTTAATCTCTCTGGCTGAAATACAGACACACCCTTACTACACGTTTTTAATTAAAAAAGGTAAAGTTAGTTTTTAGAAGGAATCACCCATGTTTTGAAACCGGTGTCTAATTGAGTGGCAGAAAAAGTGACAGATCATCAGAGAAATATTTGACAGAATAGGATATGCCCAACTCCCATTAAAAAGAGAGAGAGAGAGAGAGAGAGAGAGAGAGAGAGAGAGAGAGAGAGAGAAAAGAAAGTTGACTTATGAGAGAGCAATGCAGAAGGAGGGGGACAATTTTACCAAAATAGAACAAGCTAGACACATGTTAAAAGAAGACAAGACAGAGAATTAGGAGACAGAAGATTAGAACATATTGCCAAAGTTTGTATGAGGACAAGCAGAATAAATAAGAAGAAGCAGATAGGAGGTCGATCAAATCAGTAAGCTTGGGGAGGAGTTTGACTCAGAACAGCCAGAGATGAGAAAGTGGGAGGAAGGGCTGAGCTTATTTAGCAGTAATTGTGAGAGGCTAAAAACAATCTAGGTCTATATCAGATTGTACAGATGTTAGGAGCTTCCAGGACTGGGCTAGGGTAGCAGACAAAGAAAGTAAGCCTCAGTTGACAATTACATCATGTGAATAGAGGGTACTATTACACCTCCGCCTTCTCACTTCACCACCTTCCCTCTTGAACCAAAGACCAAGCTAGTCATTAGAAGTCCAGCCACTAACCTAGACAAAGGCTCTTTACTTGGTCAAAGGCCAAGCTGGGCAGACAGAAATTCAGGCCATAAGGAACATAAGACCAAACAGAAAACAGAAACCAAGGAATACCACATCCAACAAATACAACCTCAAAAATAAGCATATAGACCTATAATCAAATCCAGGTGCATAAATTCCAGTGTAAAAATATAAGCAATCACAGCCAGGGTGATACATTATCACTAGAGCCCAGCTACCCTATGAAAGCAAGACTGAATATATTTCAATGCAGCTGAATCACAAGAAATCAACCTTAAAACTAACATTATAGAGATGGTAGATGCCCTTAAACAAGAAATCTCTTAAAGAAATTGAGGAAAAGACAAAAAAAATGGATGAAATCAATAAATTCCTCAAGAATGCCAAGGAAACAAACAAGCAGGTGAAGGAAACTGGTCAAGACTTGAAAATTGAAATAGAAGCAATAAAGACAACAAAAATGAAGGGAATTTTAGAAATATGGTGTGGAAAAATTTACTCTCAATTCAGCATTTCTACTCTGCCTTTGACTTTCCCAGATAAAAGATATACACAACCTTTATATTTGTAATCAGCCTTAGTCAGCACAAGAGCTGAGCAGATATATATATATATATATAATATATAATATATATATATATATTCTATGCTATTTTGTCTATTTTCTACCCAATAATTCTATTATATAGTTTGCCATGCCAATGCACATGGCTATTATTTTACGATTCTTATGCCAAGGAATCTCCTCTCTTCATTTTTTCCTTTTTTTTTTCCTTTCTTTTTTTTTTTACCTTATGGTTCTCCTCCAACCCTAAGTCTAAGAACCCTAAATCCCACCTATGTATCTTCTGGCCAGCTACTGGCTATCAGCATATTTATTCATCAATAAAGGATAACTTGGGGAACAAGATCACATAGCATCACTTGGGTCTTTTGTAGTTTCTGGGAGTAAATAGAATTTAGCATAGAAAAAGGTCAAACCTCAACAGATATGCTTGAAAATCTAGATACGCGAACAGGAACTGCAGATATAAACATCAGCAATAGATTACTGGAGATGAAAGAAAGACTCTCAGGGGTTTAGGCTACTGAGAAGAAATAGATTCATTGATCAAAGAAAATGTTAAATCTACTAAGTTTGTGATACAAAACATGCAGGAAATCTGGAACACTATAAAAAAAAAACCTAAAAATAATAGGAATAGAGAAAGGAGAAGAATTCCAGATCAAAAGCCAGAAAATATATTTAACAAAATAATAGAAAATTTCAAAACCTCAAAAAGTACATGCCTATAATCATAGGCATGGAGCTTACAGAACACCAAATATAGATTGGACCAGAAAAAAAAGGCCCTATGCCACATAATAATCAAAACATTAAACATTCAGAACAAAGAAAGCATATTAAATACTTCATGGGAAAAGGTCAAGTAAAAACGTAAATATAAATATAAAGGTGGACCTATTAGAATTATATCCAACTTCTCAGTGGAGACTCTAAAAGCCAAAAGGCCAAAGTAGAGTAGATGTCTTGACATACTAAGAGACCAAAGATTACAGACCAGACTACTGTACCCACCAACATCTCAATCACTATAGCTGGAGAAAACAAGATATTCCATGACAAAACCAAATTTAAACAATATCCATCCACAAATCCAGCCCTAAAGAAAGTACTAGAAGAAAAACTCTCGGGGCTGGCGAGATGGCTCAGTGATTAAGAGCACCGACTGCTCTTCCGAAGGTCCGGAGTTCAAATCCCAGCAACCACATGTGGCTCACAACCATCCTTAACGAAATCTGATACCCTCTTCTGGAGTGTCTGAAGACAGCTACAGTGTACTTACATATAATAAATAAATAAATTTTTTTAAAAAAGAAAAACTCTCACACAAAAAGGTTAACTACACCCATAAAAACACATGCAATAAATAAATTCACACCAGAAAAATCTAAAGAAGGGAAAGACACACACCTAAAATTAATCAAAAGAGATAGACAAGGACATTTCATACCCATCAAAAGAAAATGCAGCAAAATGACATTTCTTCACATCTAAGCCAACAACAATAACAATAACAAAATAAAAGGAACTGACAATCATTGGTAACAAGTTATCTTCAATATTAATAATTGTAATTCACTAATAAAAAGACACAGACTAAGATAATTGGTATAAAAACAAAATCTATCCTTCTTCTGCATACAAGAAAAACACCTCAACATAAACATTACCCCAGAATAAAGGGTGGGAAAAGATTTTGCAAGCAAAAACAGCCAGGAAGCAAGCTGCTGTAGCTATTCAAATATCTAAAAATATAAACCTCAAGTCAAAATTAAGCAAAAGACAGGGAGAAGAACATTTCATTCTCATAAAAGGAAAAATGCAGCAAAATGACATTTCTTCACATCTATGCCCTAGACACTAGGGCAACTAAATTTGTAAAAGAAACTGCCCCACCTGGGGATCTGTCCCATAAACAACCACCAAACCCAGACACTATTGCAGATGCCAACAAGAGCTTGCTGACAGGAGCCTGATATATCTGTCTCCTGAGAGGCTCTGCCAGTGCCTGACTAATACAGAAGTGGATGTTCACAGTCATCCATTAGATGGAGCACAGGGTCCCCAAGGAAGGTGCTAGAGAAAGTACCCAAGGATTTGAAGGGGTTTGCAGCCCCATAGGAGGAACAACAATATGAATTAAACAGAACCCCCAGAACTCCCTAGGACTATACCATCAATCAAAGAAAACACACAGAGGGATTCATGGCTCTAGCTGCATATGTAGCAGAGGATGGCCTAGTCGGTCATCAGTGGGAGGAGAGGCCCTTGGTCCTGTGAAGGTTCAATGCCCCAGTGTAGGGGAATGCCTGGGCCAGGAAGCAGGAGTCGGTGGGTTAGGGAACAGGGGATTTTGGAGGGGAAACTAGGAAAGGGGATAACATTTGAAATGGAAATAAAGAAAATATTTAATTAAAAAAAAAAGAAACCTCACTAAAACATAAATCACACTTTGAACCTCAGATATTAATAGTGGGAGACTTCAGTATCTGACTCACCAATGGCTAGGTAATTCAGACAAAAATTAAGCAGAAAAATGGAGCTAGCAGACATGAATTTAATGGTATATATATATATATATATATATATATATATATATATATATATATATATATATATACAGAAATTTTCACCAAAATACAAAAGAATATAGCTTCTCAGAAACTCATGGAATATTCTCAGAAACTGACCACATACTGGGTCACAAAGCAATTCTGGCCCAACTAAGTAGAACAAAAATAACCCCTTCTATCTTCCTCAACCACCGTGGAGTAAAGCTGCATTTAAACAAAAGAAACAACAGAAAGGCTACAAACTCTTGGACACTGAACAACTCCCTACTGAACAAATTCAGAGTCAGGAGAAATAAAGATATACAGTAAAGACTTCCTAGAAGTCAATGAAAATGAATGAACAACACACTGAAGCCTTTGTTACAGAAGGAAGTGGTGATAAGAGTTAAGTTCACAGCACTACATGTCTTCATTAAGAAAGTAGAAAGATACTACACTTGATCTTAACCAAAAGGCATGAAGACTCAATGCCCTGGTGTAGGGGAATGTGAGGGTGGGGAGGTGGGAGTGGGTGGGTGCGTGGAGGAGGGGGAATGGGATAGAGGGGTTCTGGAGGGAAAATCAGGAAAGGGGATAACATGTGAAATGTAAATAAATAAAATATCCAATTAAAAAATGAAAGAAAGAAAGAGAGAGAGAGAGAGAGAGAGAGAGAGAGAGAGAGAGAAGAAAGCACACTAGTGACTTATCAGGACACCTAAAAGCTCTAGAATAAAAGAGAAGGAGTACAAGGCAGGAAATAATCAAACTCAGGACTGAAATCAATAAAATAGAACTAAAGAGAAAAATGCAAAGGATAAATGAACAAACCATTGGTTCTTTAATAAAATCAGCAAAATTGACAAACCATGATCCAAACTCACTAAAGGACAGAGATAATAGAAAAGCAGGGCATAACAATACTAAGGAAATGCAAAGAATAATTAGATCATAGTGAAAAATCTGTACTCCACAAAATTGGAAAATCTAAAAGCAATGGACTTTTTTCTCAATAGATACTACATACAAAACTTAAACTCAAACAAAGAGTTTAAGAGGTAGAAACACTAAACAAATAGAAGCAGTCCTTAAAAGTCTCCCAAACAAGAAAAGCACAAAGCCAGAGAGTTTCAGGACAAAATTTAAATCAGACATTCAAAGAAGACCTAATAACAATATTCCTCAAATTATTCCACAAAATAGAAAATAGAACATTACCAAATTCGTGCTATAATGCCAAGATCAACTTGATACACAAACCAAAAAAGTATTCAACAAAGTAAAAGAATTAAAAACCAAGTCCCTCATAAACACTGATGCAAAAATACACAATAAAATACTTGCAAAGTCCAAGAATGCATCAAAAATATGATCCACTGTGATCAAGTAGACATCATCCCATCTGTGTATGATGGTTCAACATGAAAATCTGTCAATGTCATCTTCCATATAAACAAAGAAAGAAAACAAGCAAACAGAAACAAGCAATAACAACAAAAACACATGGTCATCTCATTATATGGTTAAAAAATTTTTGACAAAATCCAACTCCCCTTTATCACAAAAGACTTGGACAGATCAGGAATACAAGGAACATATGTGAACATAATGGAGACAATACACAGAAAGTCTATAGCCAACTTCAAATTAAATGGAGAGATACTCAGAGCAATTCCATTAAAATCAGGTACACAAGGCTGTCTTCTATCTCTATCTCTATCTCTATTCAATATAGTACTTAAAGTTCTACCTGAAGCAATAAGACAACTAAAGGAGATAAAATATAGATAAAATGGAACAGAAAAAGTCACAATATTGTTATTTGCAGAAGATATGATAGTATACATAAGCTATCCTCCAAATTCTACCAGAGAACTCCTACAGCTGAGAAACTCCTTCAGCAAAGTGGCTCCATACAAGATTAACTCAAAATAATAATAATAATAATAATAATAATAATAATAATAATAATAAGTATCCTTCCTATATACAAATAAAAAACTGAGAAAAATATCATGTGAAAAAAAAACAAAACCCCTTCAAAATAAGTAATATAAAATATCTTGGAGCAACTCTAACTAAGCAAATAAAAGATGTGTATAATAAAAACTTCAATTCTTTGGAGAATAAAATAGAAGAAGATATCAGAAGATGGAACAATCTTTCATGTTCTAGATCTGTAGCAATCTAGTGTTGTTATGTGAGCACCTACTTATCAGAACTCACATTCTACCACAAGATGAGTTCATAGTGATGAAAAGCCTCACTTACTGAAGACTGTGGAAGAGTGATGTATATTCATTTACAGAATATTTCTACAAACTGTGACGAGATGGGGATATTGAGGCAAAAGCTTTTACTATGAAGTCAAGAACAGCCTGAACTATACAGGGGTCCATAGAACAGAGTTAAAGTCTGTCATAAAGGAAGTAAGGAAGCTAGTCTTTTTTTTTTTCCCTAAAAAAAAACCAGGCAAAATAAATTTAAAAAAAATTTTAATAAAATTTTAAAAAATTGCATGACTGCTTGCCATAACTGCAGCTATAGTTTACTGCTATGTGAGAAACTGGAAGTCTAGGCAACAAAGTGAATGATGAGTTTCACTGCCTAGGACTCAGGACCGCTTCCAGATTTATGATGGAAAAGTCATGTCAGAACACAAACTCAAAATTTTATTTCTACTTCTTTTTTAAAATAATATTTCCTGTTTTTTTTTTAAAAACAGATTTATTTATTTTATGTATTCACCATTTCTCTCTTCAGACATACCAGAAGAGGGCATCAGACCCCATTGCAGATGGCTGTGAGCCACCATGTGGTTGCTGGGAATTGAACTCAGGACCTCTGGCAGAGCTATCAGTGCCACTGAACCATCTCTCCAGCCCTCAAATTTTTATTCCTGAGTAGTCAATATTAATCAAATGGAGGGAAATGTTACTGTATTTTATTTTTAATTACAAGGACATGTTCACTGATAACTGAAAAATATAACTGCCTTTACCCCAAATGCCAGCTTCACAAGTGTCCCATGGGAATAGCAGGGTCTGCAAGATGAGTTGTTTACAGAAGCTGCTACTGTTGCGCACTCAGGCTACTTCCTATTGACAGCTCAGGAAGTAAAGTGCTTGCCTAGAAAGCATGAGGACTGAAGTTTTCATCCCCAGCATTAGGTAAAAGCTGAGTGCATCTCACTATGGAAACTCAGTGCTACATGGATGGATACAGACAGATCCATGGAGCTTAACCGTTAATGAACTCCACATTCCATGAGAGATATTGTATCAAAATAAAAGTGGTAAGCCACTAAGGAAAATGTTTGTTTTAATATCTGACCTCCAAATACACCTACATGTAGTACAGACTTTACATGTACATAGTTTACATATACACAGAGATGAAAGCCTCATGTGCATCACCATATCAGCACTCAGGAAGACAGCCTGAGTTCAACAAGAAGACAGTCTCTCTAAAAACAAGGACAAAACACAACCTAACCTAAGTAACCAAATAAGCAAAATACTCTGATATGCTTGCAGACAGGAACACAGCATCACTGTCTCCTGAGAAGCTTCATCCAGCAGTGGATGGAAACAGAGGCAGAGACCCACAGCCAAACATCAGATGCAGCTCTCAGAGTCTTGGAAAAGAGTGGGAGATACAACTGAGTGAGCCCAAGGGGACAAGGTCATCATAAGGAGACCCACAAGACATCTAAGCTGGGCCCATGGGGACTCAAAGAGACTGAATCACCAACCAAAGAGCATGCAGGGGCTGGACCTAGGCCCCCTACACATTTGTAGAAGATGTACAGCTTAGTCTTTGTTTGGGTCCCCTAACAATTGGAGCAGGGGCTGTCTCTGACTCTACTGTCTGCCGTTGGAGTCCCTTCCTAGAGCTGGACTGCCTGGTTGTGCTTCAGTGGGAGAGGAGGTGCTTAGTCCTGCTGGGACTTGATGTCCTTGGCCTGAGTGGTACCCAAGTGCGGGAAGAATCCATTTCTCTGAAAAGGGGAGGTGATAATGAGGAAAGGGGATTTGTAAGGGTGGGACAGGGTGGGGGAACCAAGGATCAGGATATAAACTGAATAAATAAATGAAAATAAACAAATGAAAATAAATAGATAGATAGATAGATAGATAGATAGATAGATAGATAGATAGATAGATAGACAGATAAAAGAGACAAACATACAAAAGACCCCAAAACTATAATATCTTGATGATAAAAAACAATACTCTCTATCTCAAATTCCATTTTTTTGTTGTTGAAATGTTCTCTTGGAAATACTGACAAATATACTATCTGTGATGAACTGAATTAGGCAGAATATGATTTCCCATGAAGGTCTCCTTTCCCGCCATAACTCAAAAGGGATTTGTGTTCGTTAACATATGACTTCCATGTGTAGCTTCTTTAGCCTACATCTAGAATGCTAACAGTTCACTTGGATATGATCCTAAACAAACCTTCCTGCCCTACAGCATAATGGCTGCTCCTTGAACACACTCAAGGGAAGCTTCTCTCATGTTCTATATGACAGGATCATTGCTTCATAAAATTTAGTGGCTAAAGGAAAATATGAGCAAGAGCAAGTGAACAAGTCTAGTCTCTACCCAGTGAAGGTCAGCAGTTCCCATGCCTAACACTTCAGAGAGCAGAGAATCAATGGGGAAGGGGCGTACTTACTGTACCTGGGTGACAGCCATCCCTGGCTTTTTTTTATTTCCTCTTTCTTCTCCTCCTCCCAGGTTCTTCCTTGTGCAACATTAGTGTTTAGAAGTCAATCCTGAATACCAAAAGCATACAATTAAGTATATCACATGCTTGCAAGGTGATATAATAAAAAGTCTTATTCTGTGAATGAATGAATAAATAATAAAGCCTAGGTATTGTAGGATATACATACAATCACATCACTCAAATCAGAAAATTGTCAACCGAAGCCTAGACAACATAGTAATTTTCAGGCCATATGGAACTAACGGAACCGTCTCTCAAAATGGTAAAAATATAATATGCAGGATAAACTCAATCACTTACTATCCCCTTTTGAGACAAGAATCTACTATATAGCCTGGGAGGGCCTTGAATGCATGATCCTTCTGCCTGAGAGCTGGGATTACAGGTGCATGGGAACCAGTCCAGCAAGACTCCCATTTCCTGTGTCCAGAGCCACAGCCACAGGAAGGACTTCATTTACCATGTAGAAATAAGGGCATCTGTAGACAACTATATCAAGAGAATATAGCAACAACAAACTACTGCAGGAGGGACAACAGGAGACTTGGCACTTTTCTCTAGAACTTGGTCCCTTCTCAGAAAGATCAGGAATTCAAGGAATGACACTGCACACACTCAGAATGCACACGTGTATACAGACAAACACATGTAACCAAACAGACAAAATCAATATAAGCAGAACATTCAGCTAACACTTCAGAAATGGACAGCTTCCTTACATGACATGTTGAAACTTACAGGAGATTCTTCTGAAATCGTCACCTGTTCCCTTTGTCTTGTTTCTCGTAATGAGCAAACCTAACCAAAGTATTTCCCTGAGAATCTGGAGCTGAGTGAGTAGATTAACAGCACTTGTGATAGCAGGTTATATTCAGGACATGAGACTTGGAAATGAAAGGGGACAGTGGTGAGAAACGGTGGCATTTGAAGTGAGCAAGATATGAGTCAAATATGCAGCTAGAGCCATGAGTCCCACCATGTGTGGAGGAGGAGAGGCCTGGGAAGCTTCTATGCCCAGTATAGGGGAATGCCAGGGCCAGGAAGCAGGAGTAGGTGGGTTGGGGAGCAAGGGGACCGGGGAAGCCAGAGAGCTAGCTGCCTAAAGGAGAAAAACATCACACATTTTGTGTGACTGGAGGCAACACATTCTATGCTAAGAGTTAAGAGTTAGGTTAGAAGAATCCCACAGCTCCTCCATACGTTACCCCTGTCAAAGAAAGGTGACTTTGTCTAAAGATCTCACATTAGTCCTGGCTGTATAAGGACTATAAAGGATCAGGGAACATCACCAGTATTTATTCATTGAGAAAGTGTCTTTGTTATTTATTCTAGGCTACCTTAAAGTCTCCATTTTCCTACCCCAGCTTTCTTCCTACATACTGGCATTACTGATCTGTGTCACCATACCTAACACAGCATCAGTTAATGCCCATCAGATTCAAGGTTTGCAACTCTCTTGCATACTACTAAAATTTAAACAAAAACAAGCTCAGTAATAATAACCTTACTGTTCCATCAACTTCTCCTTTATCCAGCCTGCCCCTCCCTCATTCTGCACTATCTCATTCACACTTTCTGAAGGGACTTTGCCAGCTCCAGCATGGTGACCATGACTCTGGTAGGCCTTGCCCTTTTCCTCTCTCTGCCTTGCTAAACTCTCAGATTACATTCCTAAAGCTACCCCCAAGGTCTATTCCCTTATTTGACCAATTCCTCCTCCTGATGCTTATTATGAAGGCCCAGCTATCAAAGCATTGAAGTCTGGCAACCAAAAGGCACCTTTGGCTCACCTAATTAATGTGCCAGCTTAAAATAAAACACCTCGTCCTAACAAGGGGATTCTCATTTTACCTCTATAAGCCGCCATTGGCCTAAGGGTCACATCTGTCTCCTCTCTATCTAGAAACAGTCATTTGTCCCACTTCTGGACAAATACTCCTAACCCCTCTCTCTTGCCCCTTTTCTGTCCTCTTCTTTGTTCCCTCCCCCTTCTTCTTCTTCTTCCTCTATCTCTTGTCTTTGACCTTTATCCGGGCCCTCTGTCCCTCTAAGACAACGAAATCTTTGTGCTGAGAACTTGGTCTTGGAAGTTCTGTCCAGATACTTCCCCTTTCGTTTCCATCTCCTGCTTTTCTCTCTGTCATACATTCTGGCAGTTTAGCTGTTCTCTACCCATCCTCTCCACTCTTGCCAGCATCTCCAGACCCTGCTTTCTTTTTCTCTTCCACCAGGCGCCGCGGCAATCTGCTCCTCTGCTCCTCTGTCACCCGCAGCATGCTCTAGTACCGCATCACCTGGCACTGCCCGCACAAATGATAGTCATGTCTCTTCCCCCACCGCTGAAGCTTTTGAATACGTGCCCCCGCTCCTTCCTAGCTGCATCCTCTCTGGGCACCCCTCCCCTGGCTCCGCTGCCATCTCTCTCCCACATTCCTACTTCCTCAGTCTCACAGCTCTCCGCGTCACCAAGTGGAGCTTTGCACACCAGATGGGGATTCCAGAGCAGAGGTCCCGGTTCTGAGTGCCAACAACCAGTCTAAAGAATCTGGGGGAACTCACCCAGCTACAAGATTTATGCAGAGCAAAACCGCTTCCGGGTCGCTGCGCAGGAGTGCATTCAGCATTCGTGGTCATCTCCGGGGGTAAAATAAGGCGGGACCAGAGAACAAGTGATTGACGCTAACAAGGGGCGGTACCTAGAAAGGAAGCTGCTCTGAGAAGGAATTTTTAGGTGATGCTGGCCGCTGCGTGCTAGTGGGGCACAGAACAGGAAACTGTTGCTTGGAGGGGACAGTATCTAGAGAAATGTTTATGGGCTAAAGAGGATCTGAATGCTGAGAATGGAGTGGTGAGGGCTTAGAACTGATTCGGAAAACCGCGGGGTGGGGGGTGGGGTCAATGACCAAATAATGGACTAGAAGGGAGGGTGGGGATGTACTGGAGGGTAGGATAGTGCTCAAGGAAAAGTGGGCTCTGGTCAGGCTCTACAAGGGGATTCAGGGTAGATTGTGTTCTTGATGCACAGTTCTCGGTCCCTGCTTATTCTCCCACAGATTCCTAGCTCTAAGGAGTAGGGCTCCAGAGCAGTGTCAGTCAGTAACCATGCATAGGTAGGAGAGTCAGAGACGATGGTGAATATAAGCAAACATAGATTTTATTTTTAATTTGAAGAGTTCTTTTTCAATTTTTTTATTTGATATTTTCTTAATTTACATTTCAATTGCTATCCTGAAAGTTCCCTCCCCCCTCCCCCCGCCCTGCTCCCCTGCCCACCCACTCCCATTTCTTGGTGTTGGCTTTCCCCTGTATTGGGGGTGAAGAGTTTTATATATATAATCGATTACCTATTTTAAGAGTTATATTTTCGGTTATGAAAGAGAATTGCTTTCACAAAGGTCATGAACGGTTAGCATTGAAGGTCGATTCTTTTTTTAAGTGCCAACTTTCCTCTTTGTAGTAAAAATTACAATTTAAAAATATTTTAAGTGTTTTTTGCCTTGAAAGTTTGAAACAGCATATAAGCCATTTTGGCATTCGCACTGAAAGTTCTTACTGTATCTACTTTAAATAGAAACAATTCTTGCATTCAAATATATGTTCCTAAAGGAAGTTTGTGACAGCAGTCTTCAGATGTAAGTGTCAAAGGTCAGCGGGAGTAATTTGAGGAATGTCTAATGAAAAACATTTCTTCTCATTTTCACCATGTAGCATATCTACAGTTCATCAAAAATTTCCAAAGGAAGTACACAGAATTCAACAAACTATCACCAGTATAGAATAATGAGATGCACTGAGCTTCTCTGGTACTTCACCATTGCAAAGTACTTTCAGATACATACATTTAAATATATAATGAATAGTAATCATTTCACCCTACACTACTGTCTCATGAACCCTACTACTTCCTGCTGAACATTTTAATATATGCATTATGTTAGTAGAAAGTCATTTGCTATTCATCCTATTGATAGCAGTTGCTAAGCGCCTGGACATCCTCTCTTCAAATGTCCTTCAAAAAGCCATGTCCTTGGGCGGGTTGCCCCCCTAACTCTGAAGCAGGGGTTAAAAAAAAGAGAAGAGAAAACAATCAAAGATATTTAAAATATGGCAATGCTCTTGAGAACCATTAGAAGGTGAACCATTTCCATGAGGATATTGTTATCTCATGAATATGTGCATAGGGCTGGTTTTGTATGTCAACTTGATACAAGCTGGAGTTATCACAGAGAAAGGAACCTCCCTTGAGGATGTGCCTCCATGAGATCCAGCTGTAAGACATTTTCTCAATTAGTGAACAAGGGAGGGAGGGCCTATTCTGAGTGGTGCCATTCTTGGACTGGTAGTCTTGGGTTCTATAAGAAAGCAAGCTGAACAATCCAGGAGAAGCAAGCCAATAAGTAACATCCCTCCATGGCCTCTGCATTAGCTCCTGCTTCCTTATCTGCATGAGTTCCAGTCCTGACTTCCTTTGGTGATCAACAGAAATGTGAAAGTGTAAGCTGAATAAACCCTTTCCCCCCAACTTCCTTCTTGGTCATGATGTCTTGGGCAGGAATAGAAGCCCTGACTAAGACAGGTAGTCAGAACCAGAAGCTGGGAGCTCATCCATGGAGGTGAAGCTGTGCTCGACTTGGAACCTACTCACTTGGGAAGGGCGTGTACAGTCCCTTTTCTGCTACATGCTATAAGCCCCGATTTGATATTTTGCCATGGACCGGGCTCAGTGGGCCCCCCTCAATCCATGGGAATCAGAGTCTCAGACAAATAGGCATAGAGTCGGCGAGAATTGACAGACAGACACAGACCCAGAGAGTGTGTTGGATCTGATGTAATGTCACAAAGTGAACACCAGTCTTATATAATACAGAAAACAAAGGGTAGGATGTCACAGCAAGCAAAGTACATTGAAGTTATCTGACACACAACAGAGGAATGACTTCAAAAGGACTTACAGGCACCAGGTAAAGTTTACAGCAAAGATAAAATAGCCCTGCCTAGGGTCAGCTAATGACATGTAATGATTTCATACCCTAGACACAATTTTTGCTACACCTTTGAGCCTTGTGAAAGCTAGCACCAGGAGGGTCTGCTCTAGCAGACCTTCTCATGAATAATGCAATACCACAACCCCACCCCCCCTATTTCCTAGGCCTTGGTAAATTCTTGCATATGAGAGTAGCTTGGCTGTACTTTTAAGTATCTGTGGGGAATCTCCATTTGTCAGAAGAATTCACCAATTTGCTTCTAGTATGCATTGTAGTCTGCTATACCTGGCTGTAATGAAGATTCTAAGTATACTGTGCAAAGCTTGCCCTGAGATTTTTAACTCTTATCCAGTAGAATACTGTAAGAAAGCATGCAAGACATTCCACAATATTGCAGGGACAAATCTGGGGCATTCTGGCTATGGGAATGCCAAGGTTCCAGGAGGCTAAGTTTCCTTGAAACTCTTTGCCTCGTGAGTGCTTCTAGGCCTTTCGGCCTGCCCAGCAGACCTCACTGGAGTGGGCATAGCAATATTACTTTTGCATGTTTTCTCCAATATAGTACTTTATATCTACCTGCTCCTTCTTTCAATTTGTTGTGTGTTGCCCAAACATAAGCTCACAAGCACAAGCATGTTTACTATGAAAAGCATGGATTCCATACTGTAGAGCAGAGCAGGTCTTACACTCAATGAGGACATGGCAGGCTTTTCCCCCAAAAGGGTTGCAATTATTTCACAGTGGGTGCATCTTGATTGACAGATCAGTATTATCCCTTTTAGAGTTCTTAGCTAGATATGATTTTATCCCCCAAAGTCTGCAGAACACCTCTTGTCATGTGCAAGCTCCCCAGAAGTGAGAGGTAGCATCTCAGTTACAGTTGTGTCTGTCAGCAAAAGCATGAGGGGCCTTTCATGAATAACATCTGTCAATATAAATGTGGTGGACAGCAAAGAGCTATGAATATATATATATAAGTTTATATATAAGCCCCCTGAGAGGCTCTGCCAGAGCCTGACAAATACAGAGACAGATGCTAGCAGCCAACCATTGAACTGACCACAGGGTTCCCAATGAAGGAGTTAGAGAAGGAGGCCTGAAGGAGCTGAAGGGGTTTGCAATTCATACAAAGAACAACAATATCAACCAGACACCCCTCCCCCAGAACCTCCAGGGACTAAACCACTAACAAAAGAGTACACATGGAGGGCCCCATGGCTCCAGCTTCATATGTAGCAGAGAGGATGGCCTTTCCAGATGTCAGTGGGAGGAGAGGCCCTTAGTCCTGTGAAGGCTCAATGCCCCAGTGTAGGGGAATCCCAGAGTGGGAAGGTGGGACTGGGTAGGTTGGTGGGGGAACACTCTCATATCTGCAGTGGGGAAGGGGAACACTCTCATATATGGCAGGGGAAGGGGGTAACATTTGAAATGTAAATAAATAAAATATCCAACAAAGTAAAAGATTTATGTTGAGGTCATTTAGCCACTTGGACCTGAGTTTTGCAGCATGATAAATATGTATATATTTTCATTATTCTACATGTAGACATCCAGATAGACCAGAATCATTTGTTCCAGTAGCTTTCGTTTTTCTATTGTATGCTTTTGCCTTATTTCATACCATCTAGGTGTCTAGGACTAGGAAGATCACAGTCCTTTGTGATCATATTTGGGATTTTGTTTATTTGGTTTTTTGTTTTCATTTTTGTTTCTTATTGGTATTTTTTTCTGTGGTTCTCTGGATTTTACATAACATGATGGATGTGTGTTCTTTGGGGGGGTGTGGGGGGAAAGATTATGTTTGGCTTATAGGTGTAGACACCAAGGTTTCTGGTAAAAAAAAATATATGTTTCTGGGTCTTAGAACATGACATTAAGGAATGGAGACAGGCTAGGTGTCTGGATATGTTCAAATGAAGGACAGCAAACTGTTCTACCTGGATTTTCTCATTTAGTCTCCTTGGAATGAGGGTAGAAAAGGAATTTAGATCTTATCTAGCACTGGGTATAAAACTGGCACTTTTGATGTGGAGGAACAGAAGGTGAGATAAATATCTGTATTCGACTTACCTTTTTCTCTGGGATGAGTGGCCTTCTGGATAGCAGGGAGTGCCTTCTGGATTGGAGGTAAAAGATAAGGCAATGTGTGAGGGTGGAGCAGGAAGTGTTAGGTTAGAAGATCTGCAGTATCCATGGCATTTAGAAGAGAGATGCAGGGAAAGCTGCAGCTAATGGTCACTTGCAGGGCTGGAAGTGAGTCTGGAGGAACAAGTGAAGGGTGAAGATCTACAGACAGCATACATCATTTCATGGCAAAAAAATGGCCTGGGCTTCATCCTCAGAGGTTCATTTTAGAACATGCATGTCTACTGGTAAATTGTACTGATGAGTGTACAGCTAGAACCTCATTAGGTGACATGGACTACATATGTTTTGGGACAGATACAAGCCAATTCTTTTTGTGCAAAGTGTATTATATGTTCTTTTATAATTTAGATGAGTCACACGGGGTTGGTGTTCTTCTCTGGATCTCATAGACACTTAATAATCTATGCATGATCTCTAACTCTGTGATTAGCTGCTCTGGCTGATCCAGGATATACATATATATGGACATAACAACAGAAATCTTTCATAGGAAGATAGGAAATTATATCTTTAGTGATTTCAAGGAAATTTCCAGTGATCTAGGGTGTTCATGGAACATGGTATTAATGGTTTGTTTTTCACAATTATGATATCTTTCTTCAGTAATACACAGTTCAGTGGGAGTCATTATAGCATTTTCATATAATGTAATAATGTGGTTGGCTGGTTATAAATTCTCTATAACCCTTATTTTTAGGTAAAATGTAACTAATTACTCTCCTCATTCTAAGTAGTCATTCTTTCTTCATGTGAGATGTGTATATTCTATAGATGAGAGAAAATTTGGTATTTTTCTACTGTACTTTTCATACCATAATCTGATTATTTCCCCAGTCTAGACATTAGAATTGTTCAACTATGAAAAAATTCGTTCCTGCTTTTTTCGTGTGCACTTAAACACACACACACACACACACACACACACACATGGAAACACACATACTATAAATATCCAACATACCTTAACACAAACATCTGGGAACATCTTTAAGAAAGGCAACAAAGGAATATTTGAAATTCTAATGTGTTTTATGAGTCTATCATACAGTATGCACACATGAATTACAATCATGAAGTTTTAGCTGATACTTTATTAGTCCGTTGGGAAATAAGTACCCTGCTCCTGTATTGTGAATATATTCTGAATATTCCTTTACTTAACATGCATGTGTTAAGTGTTAAGAGCAAGTGTCTCTGCCATGTTGACTTAAGAATATTCCAGAAGACGTGAGTGGTGGCACATGCTTTTAATCCCAGCACTTTGGAGGCAGAGGCAGGCGGATTTCTGAGTTTGAGGCCAGTCTGGTCTACAGAGTGAGTTCCAGGACAGCCAGGGCAACACAGAGAAACCCTGTCTCGGAAAGAAAACAAAAAACAACAACAACAACAACAACAACAACAAAAACAAAACAAAACAAAACAAAAAACCAAAAAAACAGAAAAAAAAGAATGTTCCAGTAGAGGCATAGATGGATCATTTGACAATTATACTTTCAGTGATTAAAGCAATCATAGTATAATTGCCATGTTAATTACATTAGCTTTTATTCACATAAGAAATACTTATGGGATCACTTTTGCCACTCTATTTTTTATTATCATTTTTTTCATCTTTTTTTTTACAAGCCAGTCATTATCCCCCTCCCCATCAACCCTCCAACAGTTCCTCAACCCATTCCCCCATCTCCCAGAGGATGTCCGCACACCGCAACCCACCTTACCAGACCCCACCACTCCCTGGAGCCTCAAGTCTCTCCATGGTTAGGTGCTTCTTCTCTCACTAAATCCTCTGCTGTATATGAGTCAGGGACCATATATTGAAAGGACCCCCGTAGGGAGACCTCCACTCAAGTCACGGGATATTGGAGAATCCCCCAAGAACTCACAGAAGACCAGGCTTGATGCAAATCACATGAGGCTTCATTCGGGGAAAGCCAGAGCTCTGGGGACGACCCGTATCCTGGAAGTGGATAGAGGAGTCGACCCTGAGGAAAAAGAGGACCTGGTTTTTATGGTTCCTCAAGGGGGAGAGAAGGAGGAGGAGGGAGTAGGGGATTTTGCTGATCTGACAATATCCATTCTTTCTACAGAAGAAATGGGTACACGGAAGATTTTCATGCTCGGGTGCACAGGTGCAAAGTGAAATCTACCACAAACACTTGGCAGTGAGCTGTATCTCAATCCATCAACCAAACCTCAAACACTTGGCAGTGAGCTATATCAGTTGGCAAATACATGCATTCAAAGAACAGTAGGGGCAAGCACACAGATTCAAGAAATGTTCAGGCTATTATATTCAGCTATGTAAAGGCTTTCTGCTAATAGTGAAATCTCTTTCCCAGTTTCGGGGTCTTTGAGACCTGTTACATTTTCTCAGGATCTTTCATTCCCCACTTCTTCTAGTAACTAGTTCTAATCTTAGGACTAGACTTTGACCTCTCCATCTAAGGTTTGTAGGGACAGGTATTGCTGTCTCAATACCATCAGCTGGACAGCACTAATTCTTTCTCTAACAAAGGTTACCAGTCTATTAAGAATTAATGGGCCACATGTTAGTAGCAAAAGCAAAATTATTATTGGGCCCATCAAAGTAGAAATGAGGGTAGTCATCTAAGGGGATTTATTAAAAAGTCCTTCAAATCATCCAGTCTGTGCTTCTCGGTATCTCTTCTTTTTTTCTAGTCTATCTCTCAACTTGCTCATGGAGTCTTCTATGACTCCAGAATGGTCCACATAGAAACAACATTCACATGATACTCAAGAAGAAGGATGATCAAAATGTGGAAACGTCACCCCTTCCTAGAATTATGAACAAAGCACACATTGAAAGAGTTAAAGAGAGCATTTGTGAAGCTGAATCCAAAGGATGGACCCATCGACTGCGGCTGCCAGGGATCCACCCCACAATCAGTCACCAAACATAGACACTATAGCATATGCCAGCAAGATGGTGCTGAAAGGGCCCGGATATAGCTGTCTCGGGGGAAAATATACCAATGCCTGGCAAACATGGAGGTGGAAGCTCACGGTCAGCTTTTAGATGGAACACAGGGTTCCCAAGGAAGAAGGAGCTAGAGAAAGTACCCAAGGAGCTGAATGGGTCTTCAACCCTATAGGTGGAAGAATAACATGAACTAACTAGTACCCCTGAGCTCATGTCTCTAGCTGCATATATAGAAGAGGGTGGCCTAGTTGGCCATCAGTGGGAAGAGAGGCCCCTTGGTTATGCAGACTTTATATGCCCCAATACAGGGGAACGCCGGGGCCAAGGGGTGGGAGCGGGTGGGTAGGGGAGCAGGGCCGGGAGGGCGGAGGATACATGGAACTTTCTGGATAACACTTGAAATGTAAATGAAGAAAATATCTAATAAAAGTTGAAAAAAAAATAAAATAAAATGAAAAAAAAAGAAACAACATTCTTCTTTTAAGGCAGCATATAAACCTCCTTCTTTGAGGAAATGTAGGTTCAACCCCCTACGATTCTGGAGAACGACTTCCGACAGGGATGTTAGAGACTCTTTTAACTTAGTAATAGACTGCTCTAGGGCTGCAATATCAGTATCCATTGCTTCTCTTAACTGATTATAATAGCGGGGAACACGATCTAGGACTGCTGCTCTGGTTCCAATCCAAGCCGCTATTCCTCTGACTCCCAAAAGCACAGCCAACATCATAGTCACAGGTTCTCTGAGAAGGCAGGTCTGCCGTCTGTCAAACTCATCAACAAAAGTCTCTGAGGGATGATAAATGGCTCTGGGCACTAACTGCACTAGAATGCAATAATCTCTGGTATCACTGAACACCAATGTTGATACACAGGGGGTCAATCCAGTGCTGCAGGCCCACCACCTATTAGGACCAGGTGACAAGTAATAAGTAGATCCGGTCCGGGGACTCTTATAGGTATTATTACACAAATGTAGTAACACAACTCCAATCATTGCAAAAGTATCTTCTTGGTCCCCCCACACCAAGAAGTCTTATTGGTCTTAGGGCAGCTATAGAACCCATAGCTTCTGACCTCATTCGGGGGAAGACTTCTAGCTGCAGGGATGATTTTGCAGAGGCAGAAATACAGGGTTGGCCACCAGGCCCCCGGAGGTTCTAATTTTGAGGTGGCAAAAAGTATTTCCCCTGATTGAGATAATACTTGCCAAGTGAGAGTCATAGGCTGATGTGGGTTGTTACTCTTTTCTGGAAGTGCGCTGACGACATAGATGCAGCTTAAGAGGCTTATCAGTACTTTCTAATTTCCACTCATCTTGAGGTTCTTCAGGGGCACACTTTACGTGGGAGGCGTGGATCCAAGCAGAGATGTCTTCTACTTTGACCGCAGTGGGAATAGTCAGCAGCACGATATAGGGGCCTTTCCAGCGAGGTTCTAGGTTCCCAGCCCAATGTCGTCGGACGAGTACTGCGTCTCCCACTTGGAACTGGTGTGGCACCATTAAGGCTCCCGGTTCATAGGCTTCTCTGAGCTGTTTCCAGGCGGTGTTTCTGACCACTACTAGGGCTTTCATGCGTGCAAACAACGAAGGACCAGGGTTAAATTCTAGAGGTTCTAACACTCCCCCCATTTCAGTAAGCGGGGGTGGTCCCCCATACAGGATCTCATATGGTGTAAGCTTGAACTTCCCTAGGGTGTTCCTGACATGGAACAAGGCAAAAGGAAGGAGAGCTGTCCAGTCATTTCTGCCGGTCTCTAAGGTCAATTTAGTCAAGGTCTCTTTTAGAGTTCTATTCATCCTTTCTACCTGCCCTGAACTCTGGGGTCTATAAGCGCAATGTAATTTTCAATCAATCCCCAGTTGGATGGCCATTCCCTGACTTACCTGGGCAACAAAGGCAGGTTCGTTATCAGATCCAATTACCTTAGGTATTCCAAACCTCGGAAAAATTTCTTCTAGGATCTACTTTACCACGAAATTGGCAGTTTCCTTTTTAGTTAGATAAGCTTCTACCCATCCTGAAAAAGTATCTATGAAAACTAAAAGATACTTATTACCATATTTAGCCGGTTTCACTTCAGGAAAGTCCACTTCCCAATAAGCTCCTGGGTGGTCTCCTCATAATCTTTTCCCCAGAGGATATTTTGAATATCCTGCGTTAGTCATAGTACATGGTACACAGTTTTTGACCACTGTCCCTGTAACATCAGAGAGTCTTAAACATGAAAGTTAGATGCTTTGACCAGAGTTTGTAGATGTTTGGCTCTTAGGTGAGACAGCCGGTATAAATTTTTAACATCTTTTTCTTTCTTCCTGTGGTAGTGCCACTCTACCATGATTGGTCATTTTCTGACCTCTTGAATTCTCTGCCGTGACTCCCAACTTGTAGTTGGTAGATGGACAACTTCAAGGAGACTCAGAATCTCCTCTTTATGTTTTATGTCTTTAACAGCTTGTGTCAGCAGCCCTCTTTGTCTATAGATGGCACCGTGGACATGGGCTGTAGCAAAAGCATACCTGCTATTGATCTAGATGCTGATGGGCAGCCCCTCAGCCATCCGAAGGGCCTGAGTTAGGGCAATCAACTCCGCTTTTTGTGCTGATGTACCCTCTGGCAGGCTGCCAGCTCACACGATTTGCTTGCCATGTACCACCACCGCCCCTGTCATGTTTTTACCTTCTACCAGGAAGCTGCTTCTGTCCATGTACCAGCTTGGAACACCTGGCCATGGCTGGTCACGACGATCACTCTGGATTCTGGTTTCTTCTGCAAGAATGTCCATACAGCAGTGAATGGGCAAGGAGTCGTCTGCTTCAGGCAGGAGTGTAGCACGGTTAAGGATAGCAGGTGGAACAAATATGATCCATTCAGTCAGCAGCAGACTCTGATAGTGGGTCATCTGAGCGTTGGTCATCCATCGGTCTGGAGGATGATGGATAATGCTCTCAAGAGAGTGGGGGGGGGGGGGCATCACAGTTATTTGTTGCCCCAAGGTGGGCCATCCGCTGGCCACTGGGTCCAGGTTTTTAGACAAATATGCCACAGACTTTTTCTATGGCCCCAGAGCCTGGGTAAGAACTCCTCTGGCCACCTCTGCCCTTTTTAACAGTGCCTAATGTCAAGGCTGGCGCAGTCTTAATTTTCTATTTTCTTTGATCAGGGAGTATAAGGGGGCGGCCAGTGTTATGAACCCAGGTATCCAAAGTCTGCAGAACCCAGCAGTGCCCAAGAATTCTCTCACCTGTCTCAGAGTAGTTGGTGCCAGAATCTGAGTCACAGTTTTTTTTTCAGCCTTAGTCAGCCATCGCTTTTCATCTTGAAGGGTGTATCTCAGGTAGACTACTTATGTCTGACATAACTGGGCCTTTTTAGCAGAGGCCCGGTACCCCAACTCACTCAGTTCATGAGCCCTTGGGGTAACTGGGTCCAGATCAATTGTCTCGTTTGTCCAGTATTGGGATCTCTCTATTCAAAAGTAAATATGGGCTGACTAGAGGAATGTAACTTTAAGCAAAAGAAAGGCATCTTTGCCAGGTTTCTTTACCGGCAGCAGGGGAGTGTTCTAGGGCAAGGTACCGAAATGCCTTGATGTAATAGTCTCTGAATATGTGGCCTGATTCCCTCCCTTGCTTCATGGCTCACTGGGTATTGTCACACCCCCATAGGGGTCGCATCCATCTTCAGTCTCACAACCACGGAGGGGGGGGGCTTTAATGGCCATCTCCATACTTCCAGTCTCTGCCCATGCTTTGGGGAAGGCAGTCAGCCAGTCTTTCAGGTCTGACGATTCTGTTTGCCTTTTATATTCATGTAAACAATATTCTTCTTCAAGTTGCAGGGCCATGGAAGTGGGGGATTCTCAACTCTTTTTGGGTAAATCTGATAGTCAAAAGATCTCTTCCTAGAAGCGGCGTAGGACACTCAGAAATAACTAAAAAGGAATGATTTACTTGTCCTTTTCCAAAATCAACAGTGCGTGTAGTGGTCCAGGGGTATTGTTTCTGACCAGTGGCTCTAATTACTACGGTTTTTTTTCCTTAGGGCATTCCCGTGCCCAATGTCCTTCTTTTTGCAATAGGGACATTGGTCTTTTTCTAAAGTCTTCTGGACAGGTCTTTTTTTTTTCCAGGTCTAGATTCCCTGTTGCCCAGGTACCCTGTCTATTCTCAGGCCTGTTTCTCCCTTCACACTCCCCTACAACTGTGGCCAAAATCCTCCTTAAGTTTCTTTCCTGTCTTCTTTCTCTCTTTCTTCTTCTTTTCTGCCTCTTTGACTAAATCTTGCAAAGCCATGGAAGTCCTTCTAGTCTCTGTAACTTTCTTTTAATGTCAGAAGCTGCTTGTCCTATAAAGGCCATAGCAACTGCAGCTTGTTGTCCCTCAGAGGTCAGATCAAAAGGAGTATATAGTCTATAAGCCTCCATCAATCTCTCTAAAAACACTGATGGGGGCTCCGTAGGGCCCTGCATCACTTCTCTTACCTTAGCCAAATTGGTGGGGTGCCTTGCCACTCCCTTCAGACCTGTGACCAGAGCACAGCGGAATACTGCCAATCTCTCCCTACCTTGAGCCGTATTGTAGTCCCAATCTGGCCAGTCTAGAGGAAATCTAGCATTTATCTCATTAGGCAAGTTGGTTGAAACTCCATTCACTCTAGAGACATTCTTCCGAGCCTCCAAGAGGATTCGCTCCTTTTCCTCAGTAGTAAACAGGACCTGGAGGAGTTGCTGACAATCATCCCAAGAGGGTTGGTGAGAAAACATAAGAGACTCTATTAGATATCTAATAAATATTGGGAAAAAAGGAGACTCTATTAGCCCCATCAGGCTGGCTGGATTCTCAGAGAAAGAGGCATGGTTAGCTTTTCAGTTATACAAATAAACAGGACCTGGAGGGTCGGCAGGGACTGCTGATCTGTAGGCAGGTCTCTCACAGCTCTGAAAGGAAAAGCAGAAGTGGTGTCAGGAGTCCCATCTGCAGAGGGACTCTGGGCCTGTCTGCTGTGGGTCTCAGCCACTGGGCTGCTGGTCTGGGTGGGATCCATGTCTGCTCTAAAAAACAATGGCTTTAATTTAAGGATTAGGGTCAAATCAAAAGTCCCCTCTGGTGGTCAGCCTACCTTAAAAGTTGGCCACTCAGAGGCCAAAAAGTCTGTCAAGGTCCTTTCTTAAGAATAGGTCTGTCCCATCGTCTAAGTCACATACAGGGAAATAAACAAGACACACATACACACACACAGAAAAGATTATAATAACCAAGACTAGGACCTGCCTCCTGCGGGACTTCTAATCACCCCAAAACAGAATCAGATGGCTGAGTGAGCACAAAATCTAACTCAGCACTCAGATGGGAAATCTCCAGGCGCCCCTGGAGCTCCCTCAGACCTCCTGGGACATATCCCAGGGTCACAGCCTGTGGTCCTCCTAGCACGTCTGCGACCACAGTCCTCTAGTCCTCACGGCCTAAAAGGACAGCTGCAAATACAAACTGTGCGCACTTTAGAAAACCCCATTGTAAATCAAATCCATGCAGATCCAAACTCAGGCTGTACTGTGCTTCAGAAACAAAGGATGAGAGACAGATTAATAAACTAACACAATAAATGCACATTCGTTTCAGAGAACAGAAAACAGACACTCAGAACAGAGACACTGGCCAGCACACACACATTCCAGAGGAGATCTCCATGCCTCCAAGTAGGTCTCTGGAGATGTGGGTGGTCACAAAATCCCGGATGAGCCCCCACATGAAAGGACCCCCGTAGAGAGACCTTCACTCAAGTCATGGGATATTGGCGAATCCCCCAAGAACTCACAGAAGACCAGGCTTGATGCAAATCACATGAGGCTTCATTCGGGGAAAGCCAGAGCTCTGGGGACGACCCGTATCCTGGAAGTAGATAGAGGAGTCGACCCTGAGGAAAAAGAGGACCTGGTTTTTATGGTTCCTCAAGGGGGAGAGAAGGAGGAGGAGGGAGTAGGGGATTTTGCTGATCTGACAATATCCATTCTTTCTACAGAAGAAATGGGTACACGGAAGATTTTCATGCTCGGGTGCACAGGTGCAAAGTGAAATCTACCACAAACACTTGGCAGTG
>LR756439.1:215768-240744 GCA_902729485.2 Mus minutoides
ATATCAGCTAGCATATGCTACCTCGTTGATGCCTCAGTGTCTGAGAGATTTCAGGGTCCAGGTTAGTTGATAATGCTGGTCTTCCTATGGGGTCACCCTCCTCATCAATTTCTTTCAGCCCTTCCCTAATTCAGCCACAGGAGTCCCTAACTTCTGTCCTTTGGTTGGGTGTAAGTATCTGCATCTGACACTTTCAGCTGCTCATTGGACCTCTTAGAAAGCCACCATGCTAGGCTCCTACTTGTAAGTACATTATAGAATCTAAATAGTGTCAAGCCTCAGAGCCTTCCCTTGAGATGGATCCCAATTTGGGCCAATCCCTAAAATTCCTTTTCCTTTGTCTCTTCTCCAGTTTTGTCCCTGCAGTTCTTTTAAACAGGGACAATTCTGCGTCAGAGTTTTTGACTGTGGAATGGCAATCCTTCCACTTGATGCCTTGTCTTTCCACTGGAGGTGGCCTCTACAAGTTCCCTTTCCCCACTGTTGGGCATTTCAGCTAAGGTCTCTGCTTTTGGGTCCTGAATGACTATCAACTCTCAGGTCTCTGGTAAATTTTAGAGGGTCCCTCCCACCTCCTAACTCCTGAGGTTGCCTGCTTCCATTCCTTCTGCTGGTCCTCAGGGCTTCACACATGTCCCACCCAATACCTGATCATGTTCCCCCATTCTCCTCCCTGTCCCATCTCCCACCAAACTTCCACCCTCACTCTTCTCCCTGTGACTGCTTTCTTCTCCCTCCCAAGTAGGATTGAGGCATACTCACTTGGGTTAACCTTCTTGTGGGAAGCCTTTTGGGGTACCGCTTGGCAGAAGTCTAACACCTGCAAGGACAAAGAAATGGCTTTGAGACATGAATCTGACCTTGGGAGCAAGCTCAGGCAGAGATCTGACATAAGGAAGTAAGTTTCAGCAAAAAGCTAACTTTAGGTTGTAATAGAAAAGTAAGATAAAGCAAGAATTTTAGTTTTAGGGTGGAACTAAGCTTCAGGCAAGGTTTTGGGCTTGGACAAGGAAGTGGCCACAAGCTTCTATGACAAGCCCTTTTTTACAACTGTCCTGTTGCCTTGTTTGTAGTTCCTTATTGTACTGCTTGCCCAAAATACTTGCATGTAATTAAATTGGTTTAAAAGTGGATTGGTAAATAAAACTTGGCCTTCAGTCTCAGAATGGACTGGGGTCACGCTACAATGTTGTCTAACTGTCTTTTTTCTTTTTAATCCTCGCTCCTGCGCTGGAGAACCTGTTGACTGACTGAGCGGGCTTGGTCACCTTCTCAAGTTCTGTGGGTTGTGTCCTGGTTATTCTGTACATTTTTGGCTAATATCCATTTATTAATGACTACATACCATGCATGTCCTTTTGGCTTTGAGTTACCTTACTCAAGATGCTATTTTCTAGTTCCATCCATTTGCCTACAAAATTCATGATGTCTTTGTTCTTAATAGCTGAGCAGTATTCCATTGTGTAAATGAGCCACATTTTTTTTGCATCCATTATTCCATTATGAGACATATGGGTTGTTTCCAGCTTCTGGCTATCACACACACAAAAAAATTCCTCTATTCACATAGTGGAACATGTGCCACTGTGGCATGGTGGGGCATCTTTTGGGTATATGCCCATGAGTGGTATATCTGGGTCTTTCTGTCGATCTATTTTCATTTTTCTGAGGAACCTCCAGATTGATTTCCATAGTAGTTGCAACAACTTACAATCTTACCAGCAATGGAGGAGTGTTTCTCTTTCTCCACTTTCTCGCCAACATGTCCTATCACCTGAGTTTTTTATTTTAGCTGTTCTGATTGGTATAAGATGGAATGTCATGGTTGTTTTGACTTGCATTTCCCTAATGACTAAGGATTTTGAACATTTCTTTAAATGCTTCTTTGCCATTTGAGATTCTTCTGTTAAGAATTCACTATTTAGCTCTGTACCCCATTTTTTGATTGGGTTGTTTGATTTTTTTTTTTTTTTGGAGGTTAGCTTCTTGAATTGCTCATATATTTTGGATATTAGCCCTCTATTGGATGTGGGATTAGTAAAGATTTTTTTCCCCATCTGTAAGTTGTCCATTTGCATATTGACTATGTCCTTTGCTTTACAGTTTCATGAGGTCTCATTTATCAATTCTTCATCTTAGAGTCTGAGCCGTTGAAGTTCTGCCATATTTAATCAAGATGAAGAACTTTGGAGCCCAGCCCCATCTGATGCCTCTACAATACAAGTTCTACTCCTAAGACCCTGTTCTCATTAAGGTGGATAAGACCCTGTTCTCATTAAGGTAGACAAGACGGAAAGATTGTAAGAGCCTGAGGATCAGGGAGTTTGCTCTGAGACTGCATCTCCTAGGAATGTCTTTGTTATCCCTAATTATACTTAAAGTCTCACAAATCTGACTGCTTAAATAGTTGCTGAACAAGGATAACAACAATAGACATGTTATTGTTAGTGGAGAAATCTCCTGATACTTCAGTCATACAAGAGGAACTACACAGAATTAGGAAATGCTGACAGAAAAAGAAAATACCTTTTCTGGGGCAGTGCAAAGTAAATAATTAGCAAAGGCAAAATTGTCATCACTGAAAACAAATGAAAAGTAACGTTAAAAGTGAGTAGGTTCTATTTATAGATAATTTAGGAATATATATGTATATAAGTATATTCATTTATATACGAATTATAGTATATATGAATATATATGAAATATAAATTATATATCTCATAAGAATTATATATACATACAATTCCTAAATTATATGCACACATACATATATGTTTATATACATAACAAAAATTAATTTACAAGGGCCATGATCTTGTAAAAGGAGGGAAGCCTTTTAGAATTTAGTGGGAACAAAGTGAAGAGAAAAAATGATGTAATTTTATTCTAAGCTCAATAATAACAATATTTTTATTAATTGGAATTAGAAAGTTAATATATGTTCTCTTGTTCTGAATGTTGATTTTATGCTTTTTTTTAATTAAGTAGTTAAGTATATTCTGAAATTCACAGTTATCCTATTCTTAAAGAATCGTCTTCAACTAAGTACCACAGACTAAGTGAATGACCATAAATTCATAGAGAGATTTCTTCTTACACTCAGGCTTAATATAGTAGTAAATATTGAGAATAAATTTTTCTTAATAAAAATATTTTTGTTTTAGAAACATTTTGAGAATAATTGAATATTTTATTATATGAAAAATTTGGTTCACTTTCTACTAATATCCTAGTGCTTTCTTCCAGGAACTTCTATAAAGAAAATTCTTCAGTTTACCATTGACATTTTTTATTATTCACTTTACATCTTGACCACAGCTCCCTCCCCCTTCTCTTCTCAGTCTCACCCTTACAAATGCCTCACCCTATTGGCTATACCTTTTCTCCTCAACGAAGGGAAGCCTAGCTTGTATATCAGTCCACACTGGAGCATCTAGTCCCAGTAGGACTAGGCATATCCTCTCCCACTGAGGCTGAACCAGGCATTACAGGTAAGGGGAAACACTAATGGAGACAGCTACTGCTACACTTGTTAGAGGTCTCACATGAAGACCAAACTGCACATTTGCAAAAAAGGTATAGGGAATTAAGGTCCAGCTCCTGCATGCTCCCTGGTTAGAGGCCAAGGTTCTGTGAGCCCCTGTGATTCAGGTTACTTGGCTCTGTGGATCTTTGTGTGGTGTCCTTGACCCCTCCAACTTCTCTCTTCTCTGCTCAACTCTTCCACAAGTCTCTCTAGTCTGAAATTCTCTTTCTTTGTTGAGTCTTTGGTTTAGGTATCAATATGGCTGAACATTGGTTACAGTTATAAAAGTGAATAATAATAAATTATTTTGGACAACTTGAATTTATTCAGTAAATGCTATTGTGAATTTATAGCATCTGGTTTAATTTGTGGGTCACTTTCACAATTTCAAAGAACATATGTCACTGAACTTCCATTCTATATATGATGATGACACCCCCTGAAACGAGGAAGGCATAATGAGGTTTGTATACAGAACATCTCAAATAATCAAGAAATACACTACACATGCATATCTCAATTGTAGGCCTCAGACAGTCCACATTATTTATCCAAGTTTAAAGGTGAGATTTGGTGACCTCTGGAGAAGTGAGCAAGTAGCAACTTCTCTGAAATCTATAATATTCTCTTAAGAACTGACAGTTGGAACTTGTAATTCTACTTTGTTAATAGTCACCAGGGGAGGAAACTTCAGAATAGCATCTTTACCTGCTCAACCCTACATGCAATGTCCATTGCTACTGCATGTGAAATAATAATTGCAGGCCTGAAGGGAAGGGAAGTCACAGAATCATAAATATATATCTGAGACAAAGGGTGCTTCCTTCCATATGACCTTTCTGAGGCCATCATGCTGAGATCATCATCCTAAAAAGAGAAAGAATGAAGAGAGTGTAACAGACTGCAATTTGAGAGCAGAGGAAAAAAGGTAAAATGTGTGAATATTGCTAAGTGATCATGGGAGAGATTAAGACATTGGACTCGATGTGGATTATGGCAAGGCCACAAAAGTCACACAGAAACTCCTAAAGAATGGATCAAGGAGAAATGAAATCTGGGTCGATAGAAACACTGCATTCCAATTCTAATTTATCCCTTTCTTTATTGTTAGTGATTTATGACTTCTGTACTATTGGAAGAGAATTCTGGTGCTCATGGGGTCACATAATGTTTCTCTAAAAAGAAGCAGAGTTTCTTTTATGAGGAAATTTCACTAGGGCCCATGATAATGAAAGCACTTTATGTTTAGTGACATTGTTTGGGTTTGTGGGAAATTTATATCTGTGAGACTTAGGTTTTTTGAGCTCTTCTACACAGTGGGGACTGTAGACAGTGATGGACTTGGTCATAAGCTCTTAATGGATGACTCATTAATACATTGTGTCACAGATTGTAAAACGGTACACTGATTTATACAAAGTTTTCCATGAAATATTTGGAAATAACTTTCATAAATAAAATCAGATATAAAAGTTCTCAAAGCAAGAAATTGACAGTAATAATTTGTGCTTTCATCTAATAAATATAACATATATTTAAAACTTCTAGGCTTACAACTATTATAACATTATGCTTGTAAGAAGGAGTAAAATGTCCATCATAAATCAATAAAATCTTGACTGGAATTTCTTATAAATACACATCTCATTTGACCAAAACTTCCTCTTCCTCAGATTGAGGAAGTAATTAATGGAAATAAAATTCTTACAAGGTTGAAAATGCACAAATTTATTAGGATGCCAGGAATTTTTTCTTAAGGCATAAGTCATTTATAAATATAATTTCTTCCTGCCTTCAATCATTAGGATTAAATTGTTTGTTCACATGTTGGAAAACATTCTCAAGGAAACTAAAAATGGGAAGACTGACCACAAAATTGGGTTCTTTGGAATATCCTTCTGTCTCACTCCTATGTTTTGCTCTGAGCCTAAATATTCTAATCAGTACTATCTCTTATTATAGGAATCACATTTCCACCAGCATCACTGTTTGAAGCTGTCACGTATCACATTGAACGTTGTAAATATACCCTTAATTTACAAAACTCAATTTTTATTTCATTAGTTAGAAAAACACATTATTTGGGTATCAATAAAGAGATTATCTGGGATCTTAACTGAGTTGGTTGGCATCTAACCATATTTTGTATGCATTTATGCTTATTTTCCAAAGTTTCATGTATGCCATTTGATTATTGTCCAATTGCTTCAATGACTGTTTCAATTAAAGATATTAGATGAACATGCATAGTGTTTTATGCCTATAGTGTTAAGGGGAAATTTGCACTTTTTCATACACTCAAAAGAGTATGCACATACAAATATTTGTGTGCTTTTGTCACATTTAGTAGCTTTCATTTGTACAATTGATGCGAAAATGGAAGATGCCCTACAGGTTGAATATGTTTTATGAACTCATTTAGGATAAAGAATGTTATGTATCCTGTGATACATTACAAGTGTCCACAGCCTTATCTTTCAGCTTAGTATACTCAGTGAGAGGAGAAACTGACTGCATGAATGCCCGTGAACTGTCTGTAGGAGTAATCCTCTTGTTTCTCACTATGATTGGTATTTTGGCTAATTTCTCTCTCCTCTACCACTATATGTTTCTTTACTTAACAAGGGACAGATTGAGGTCTACAGACTGGATTCTGATGCACTTAACTGCATCCAACATCTTAACAGTACTGTTCAAAGGCATACCCCAGACAATGGCAGGCTTTGGCTTGAAAGACTTTCTCAATGACATTGGATGCAAATTGATTTTCTCCTTTCGCAGAATAGGTAGAGGTGTTTGTATTGGCAGCACTTCCTTCCTCAGTGTCTACCAGGCCATCATGATCAGTCCCAGTGACGCCAGATATTCAGAGCTTAAAGTAAAAATGCACAAATGTATTGGTTATTCTGTGTACCTGAACTGGGTGATTCATTTCATTATAAGCAGTGTTAATCTTGTACACATGAGGGCAAAATATAGCAATGAAAGTACAGCAAACCTAAAATCTTTTATATACTGCTATGCTGTGCGTCATGATCCAACCAGTGACATCCTGTATGCAGCATTAGTGTCAACTCCTGATATACTTTTGCTAGGACTCATGCTATATGCCAGTGGCTTCATGGTTCTAACCCTGTATAGGCACAAGCAAAGGATGCAACAAATGCCCAGGATAAATGTTTCTTCTAAATCTTCCCCTGCATCCAGAGCCACTAAAACCATCCTTCTACTGGTTAGCATATTTGTCTCTTGTTACACAATGTCTACTATATATCAACTCTTAGCAACTCTCATGCATAATCCCAGCTGGTCTCTGGCAAATGTAGCTGCAATGCCCTCTTTGTTTTTCCCCACTGTTTGTCCCTTTCTCCTCATGAGTCATGACTCTCGGGCATCCAGCTTCTGCCTGCCCTTGAAAAGGAATATTTTCCTGAAGCCTCTAGCCAAGAGCTAAATTGAAAGCTTCTGGTCACTTCTAACATGGTTATTGAATCATTCTGAAAGAATTGTATACATAGTAACCGTCATGACAAATAACTCTGGAGTCTTTGCATGAAAGAATGCATATCCCTGTGCTGCAAATGAGTGTGTTCACTAAAATATGTGTGTGTTTGTGTATGTGTGTGTATGTATGTGTGTGTAATTATATGTGTCATTTTGGTCACAAGGTAGTAAAATGATATATCTAAATTATTTTCATTATAAATCAATCTATATATTTGCATGATATGTGACAGAGATTAAATTATAAATGCTAGTGAAAATTAGGTAAACTTTAGGTCTCAGGTAATAGTAATTAAGTAAATCACTAAATCCCGTTGTCTTGTGCTTTCTGAATTTGGGATGTTTTACCATGAAGTAAATACTATACCTGTTTAATGGGAGGCTACGTTTATATCTTATATATTTCTTTGTTCTGCTGCATTCTATACTGCAACTTGTTATTTTAAAATAAAAGGCACAGTTATGCCATGCATTTACTGTTACCTGTGGGAGTGTGTGACAGTGTATGTTCTTTCCCTAATCATATATACAGTTTGAATTCAGATATATACCTTTAACATCTTTCAATATGCAATTGGTACACTCATAGCTCAAAGGAATTTTCTACTTTGGATATAGCTCTGCATATATTTTCAAAATGGAAAGTAACAAAATGTGACTCAAACCTGCGACCTGAGTCTCCTCATAAATCAATGCAAAACAGGCAGTATAAACACATTGCACAGATCATCTTAAACCATTTTCACTTCCCATAGAGAATGTAATTCTGTATATATGATTTATATTTGACTATTACAATTTTGTGCTTTATATTGTCTGTTTCTACATGTTGCTGATGAAATTCACTTTTTAAAATGTTAAAGAATCAACATAGACAGTAATCTCTTCAGTGCTAAAGAGATGGTTCAGCAGTTACAAATTTGTTCTCTTCTTACAAAGCCTGAAGTTAAAGTCCAAGGACCTCCATGCATTAGCTAACCTCTGACTGTAACTCCAAATCCAGGAATGCAATGTCCTCTTCCCAAATCCCCAGGCACTCAAACATGAGTACAAAAGTTAAAAACAATGAAACTAAGTCTCAAGACTATGCTTTCTTGATCCACATACTCTGTGTATTAGAGACATTCTCAGTATCTTTCAAAATACCATGTATTAGAAGCTTAGTACCATTTAGTGTGATATTATGCAGGAGGAAATATTTTATGTTCCATCTCCATCTCACTACCTGTCTTTCTATGTGAGTTATTCTGATCCATGTTCCTGAAAACTTTGATCACATTTGCTTTGCTGTGCTCAACCTGTGCAAATTAATCAACATACACTACACGTTCAGACATTTGATATAAATAAGATTCTTCTCATCTGGAATTAGCCACGCTTATGCACTTTGTTCAGAAAAGGAAGGTTAGTAAAATCAATGTGTGTATTGTTCAGTATGATATAACAGAAATGGGAACTGGCATTTGGGGTTTCTAACATGTTCTCATGGTAGATGAATAAAAAAGTCTGTGTATAAATGAATGTATATACTTTTTGATTCACAAGAATATTTTGTCTTAGCTTCAGAATGTATAATAAAAGTTTCTTTTTTAAATTTTCATTTGTTATTCTTTTTAATTAATATGTATTAATTATTCAAAAAGGCTTCATTACAACAACTCCATTTATGTATACAATATACTTTGTTTATATTCACCCTCTCCATCTCCGTTTCTCATCCTTCCATTTTTCCTTTCTAAATACCCCATAATTCCCTTTTATTTCACATCTTCTCTCTCTGAATTTACTATGAAAGAAAGCATGCAATAGTTGTCTTTGTGAGACTTATGACAATGTCCAGTTTTCATGCATTTTCACAATTTTATTGTTTGCTGTTAAATAACACCATTGACTTTCTGATGTCATCATTCACAGTGAGATTTGAGGAGTTAATATTTACTCCCGCATGGAGACCTCACTTCTTTTGGAAGCATATGGCCCATAGCATATTGTTTGGAAGGAAACAAAGAGTGAAAGTCAAGGTGCTTATGGCTGAATTTCATCTTCAGTTGCCTACATCACTGATCAAGGACCTTTCCATTAGAATGAGAGGAATGTTATAATTCAGAAAGAATCTAATTGAATACAAGCTAATACTTAGCTTTTAAATCACAATAGCAATGCCTTTACTCAGACATTATGAGCCATTTAAAGTTTGCTTTCATTTTTTTTCTTATTAGATATTTTCTTCATTTACATTTCAAATGTTATCCCGAAAATCCCCTAAACCCTCCCCTATCCGCCTGCCCTGCTCCGCTACCCACCCACTCCCAAATCTTGGCCCTGACATTCCCCTGTACCGGGGCATATAAAGTTTGCATGACCACGGGTCCTCTCTCCCCAATGATAGCCAACTAGGCCAACTTCTGCTATATATGCAGCTAGAGACATGAGCTCTGGGGTTACTAATTAGTTCATATTGTTCTTCCACCTATAGGGTTGGAGACAAATTCAGCTCCATGGGTACTTTCTCTAGCTCCTCCCTTGGGAAACCTGTGTTCCATCTAATAGCTGACTGTGAACATCCACTTCTGTGTTTTCCAGGCCCTGGTATAGCCTTACACGAAACAGCTATATCAGGGCCCTTTCAGCAATATCTTGCTGGCATATACAATAGTGTCTGCATTTGGTGGCTGATTATGGGATGGATCCCCAGCTGCAGCAGTGACTGGTTGATCCATCCTTTTCTTTCAGCTCCACACTTGATCTCTGTAACTCCTTCAATGTGTGCTTTGTTCCAAATTATAAGAAGGGGCGAGGTGTGCACACTTTGATCTTCATTCTTCTTGAGTCTCATGTGTTTAGCCAATTGTATCTTGGGTAATCTAGGTTTCTGGGCTAATATCCACTTATCAGTGAGTACATGTTATGTGAGTTCTTTTGTGATTGGGTTCCCTCACTCAGGATGATACCCTCCAGATCCATCCATTTGCCTAGGAATTTCATGAATTCATTGTTTTTAATAGCTGGGTAGTACTCCATTGTGTAAATGTACCATAATTTCTGTATCCATTCCTCTGTTGAGGGACACCTGGGTTCTTTCCAGCTTTTGGCTATTAGAAATAAGGCTGCTATGAACAAAGTGGAGCATGGGTCCTTATTACTAGTTGGACCATCTTCTGGATACATGTCCAGAAGAGGTATTGCAGGATCCTGCAGTAGTACTATGTCCAATTTTCTGAGAAAACGCCAGACTGATTTCCAGAGTAGCTGTACAAGCTTACAGTCCCACCAACAATGGAGGAGTGTTCCTCTTTCTCCACATCCATTCCAGAATCTGCTGTCACCTGAATTTTTGATCTTAGCCATTCTGACTGGTGTGAGGTAGAATCTCAGGATTGTTTTGATTTGCATTTCCCTGATGATTAAGGATGTTGAACATTTTTTTCAGGTGCTTATCAGCCATTCGTTATTCCTCAGTTGAGAATTCTTTGTTTAGCTCAGTGCCCCATTTTTTAATAGGGTGATTTGATTTTCTAGTGTCGACCTTCTTGAGTTCTTTGTATATATTGGATATTTGTCCCCTATGTGATTTAGGATTGGTAAAGATTCTTTCCCAATTTTTTTGGTGGCATTTTTGTCTTATTGACAGTATCTTTTGCCTTACAGAAGCTTTGCAACTTTATGAGGTCCCATTTGTCAATTCTTGATCTTACAGCACAAGCCATCGCGGTTCTATTCAGAAAATTTTCCCCAGTGCCCATATTTTCGAGGCTTTTCACCACTTTCTCCTCTATAAGTTTCAGTGTCTCTGGTTTTATGGGGAGTTCCTTAAACCATTTAGAGTGACCTTAGTATAAGGATATAAGAATAGATCAATCCACATTCTTCTACATGATAACCACCAGTTGTGCCAGCACCATTTGTTGAAAATGCTGTCTTTTTTCCACTGGATGGTGTTAGCTCCCTTGTTGAAGATCAGGTGACCATAAGCGTGTGGATTCATTTCTGGGTCTTCAATCCTATTCCATTGATCTACCTGTCTGTTGCTGTACCAGCACCATGCAGTTTTTAGTACGATTGCTCTGTAGTACAGCTTGAAGTCAGGCATGATGATTCAACCAGAGGTTCTTTTATTGTTGAGAAGAGTTTTTGCTATCCTAGGTTTTTTGTTATTTCTGATGAACTTGCAAATTACCCTTTCTAACTCTGTAAAGAAATGAGTTGGAATGTTGATGGGGATTGCTTTGAATCTGTAGATTGCATTAGGCAATATAGCCATTTTTAGTATTTTGATCCTGCCAATCAAAGAGCATGGAAAATCTTTCCATCTTCTGAGATCATCTTCAATCTATTTCTTCTGAGAATTGAAGTTCTTATCATATAGATCTTTCACTTCCTTAGTTAGAGTCACACCAAGATATTTTATATTGTTTGTGACTATTGTGAAGGCTATTGTTTCACTAATTTCTTTCTCAGCCAATTTATCCTTTGTGTAGTGAAAGGGCATTGATTTGTTAGAGTTAATTTTATATCTAGCTACTTCACTGAAACTGTTTATCAGGTTTAGGAGTTCTCTGGTGGAATTTTTAGGGTCTCTTATATATACTATCATATCATCTGCAAATAGTGATATTTTGACTTCTTCCCCTCCAATTTGTATTCCCTTGACCACCTTTTGTTGTCGAATTGCTCTGGCTAGGATTTCAAGTACCATATTGAATAGGTAGGCAGCCTTGTCTAGTCCCTGATTTTAATGAGATTGCTTCCAGCTTCTCTCCAAATAGTTTGATGTTGGCTGCTGGTTTGCTGTAGATTGCTCTTATTATGTTTAAGTATGGGCCTTGAATTCCTGATTTTTCCAAGACTTTTATCATGAATGAGTGTTGGATTTTGTCAAATGCTTTCTCAGCATCTAAAGAGATGATCAGGTGGTTTTTATCTTTGAGTTTGTTTATATAGTGGATTACGTTGATGGATTTCCGTATATTAAACCATCCCTGCATTCCTGGGATGAAGCCTACTTGGTCATGATGGATGATGGTTTTGATGTGTTCTTGGATTCGGGTAGAGAGAATTTTATTGAGTATTTTTGCATCGATATTCATAAGGGAAATTGGTCTGAAGTTCTCTATCATTGTTGTGTCTTTATGTGGTTTAGGTATCAGAGTAATTGTGCCTTCATAGAATGAATTGGGCAGCATACCTTCACTTTTTATTTTGTTGAATAGTTTGAGCAGAACTGGTATTAGGTTTTTTTGAAGGTCTGATAGAACTCTGCACTAAACCCATCTGGTCCTGGACTTTTTTTGGTTGGGAGACTATTAATGACTACTTCTATTTCTTTCAAAGATATAGGAGTGTTTAGGTAATTGATCTGATCCTGGTTTAACTTTGGTACTTAGTATCTGTCTAGAAATTTGTCCATTTTATCCACATTTTCCAATTTTTTTGCATATAGCCTTTTGTAGAAGGATCTGATGGTGTTTTGGATTTCCTCAGGATCTGTTGTCATGTCTACCTTTTCATTTCTGATGTTGTTAATTAGGATGCTATCCCTGTGCCCTCTAGTGAGTCTGGCTAAGGGTTTATCTATCTTGTTGACTTTCTCAAAGAACCAGCTCCTGCTTTGATTGATTCTTTGAATAGTTCTTTTTGTTTCCACATGGTTGATTTCACCCCTGAGTTTGATTATTTCCTGTCATTTACTCCTCTTGGGTGAATTTGCTTCCATTTGTTCTAGAGCTTTTAGGTGTGCGGTCAAGCTGCTAGTATGCTCTCTCCAGTTTCTTTTTGGAGGAACTCAGAGCTATGAATTTACCTCTCAGGAATGCTTTCATTGTGTCCCATAACTTTGGGTATGTTGTGGCTTAATTTTCATTAAACTCTAAAAAGACTTTAATTTCTTTCTTTATTTATTCCTCGACCAAGGTATCATTGATTAGAGTGTTCAGTTTCCATGTGAATGTTAGCGTTCTGTTATTTCTGTTGTTATTGAAGATCAGCCTCAGTCCATGGTGATCTGGTAGGATGCATGAGATAATTTCTATATTTTTGTATCTGTTGAGGCCTGGTTTTGGCCAATTATATGGTCAGTTTTGAAGAAGGTGCCATGAGGTGCTGAGAAGAAGGTATATCCTTTTGTTTTAGGGTAAAAATTTCTGTAGATATCTGTTAAATCCATTTGTTTCATAGCTTCTGTTAGTTTAACTGTGTCTCTGTTTAGTTTCTGTTTACAGGATCTATCCAAGGTGAGAGTGGGGTGTTGAAGTCTCCCACTATTATTGTGTGAGGTGCAATGTGTGCTTTGAGCTTTATTAAAGTTTCTTTAATGAATGTTGCTGCCCTTACATTCGGAGCATAGATATTCAGAATTGACAGTTCCTCTTGGAAGATTTTACCTTTGATGAGTATGAAATGCCCCTCCTTGTCTTTTTTGATAACTTTGGGTTGAAAGTCAATTTTATTCGATATTAGAATGGGTACACCAGCTTGTTTCTTCAGACTGTTTGCTTGGAAAATTGTTTTTCAGCCTTTCACTCTGAAGTACTGTCTGTCTTTTTCATGAGGTGTGTTTTCTGTAGGCAGCAAAATGTTGGGTCTTCTTTCTGTAGCCAGTCTGTTAGTCTATGTCTTTTTATTGGGGAATTGAGTCCATTGATATTAAGACATATTAAGGAAAAGTAATTGTTCCTTCCTGTCATTTTTGTTGTTAGAGTTGGGATTCTGTTATTGTGGCTGTCTTCTTTTAGGTTTGTTGAAGGATTACTTTTTTGCTTTTTCTAGGGCGTAGTTTCAGTCCTTGTATTGTTGCTTTTCCGTTATTATCCTTTGAAGGGCTGGATTCATGGAAAGATATTGTGTGAATTTTATTTTGTCATGGAATACTTTGATTTCTCCATCTATGGTAATTGAGACTTTTGCTGGGTAGAGTAACCTGGGCTGGCATTTGTGTTCTCTTAGTGTCTGTGTAACATCTGTCCAGGATCTTCTGGCTTTCATATTCTCTGGTGAGAAGTCTGGAGTAATTCTAACAGGCCTGCCATTATATGTTACTTGACCTTTTTCCCTTACTGCTTTTAAAATTCTGTCTTTATTTAGTGCATTTGTTGTTCTGATTATTATGTGTCAGGAGGAATTCCTTTTTTGGTCCAGTCTATTTGGAGTTCTGTAGGCTTCTTGTATGTTCATGGGCATCTCTTTCTTTAGGCTTGGGAAGTTTTCTTCTATTATTTTGTTGAAGATATTTGCTGGCACTTTAAGTTGAGAATCTTCCTTCTCATCTACTCCTATTATCCGTAGGTTTGGTCTTCTCATTGTGTCCTGTATTTCCTGGATATTTTGAGTTAGGATCTTTTTGCCTTTTGTGTTTTCTTTGATTGTTCTCTCCATGATCTATGGAATCTTCTGCACCTGAGATTCTCTCTTCCATCTCTTGTATTCTGTTGCTGATGCTTGTATCTATGGTTCCTGATTTCTTTCCTATGGTTTATATCTCCAGCGTTATCTCCTTTTGGGTTTTCCTCTTTAAATGTTTCTAGTTGTTTAGCTGTGTTTTCCTCTATTTCCTTCTTAAAGTCCTCCATCATCATCATGAAAAGTGACTTTTGATCCATGTCTTGCTTTTCTGGTGTGATGGTGTATGCAGGACTTGCCAGGGTAGGAGAATTTGGTTTTGGTGATGTCAAGTACCCCTGGTTTCTGTTGCTTCTGTTCTTATGCTTACCTCTTGCCATCTGAATATCTCAGGTGCTTGCTGTCCTCAGTATAACTGATTGGAGCCTGTCCTTCTTAAAATCTCAGTTGATTCTGGACTCCTCTGTGTCCTACTTTCACTGTGATCCTTTGATTGTGGGCTCCTGTGAACCTGATATTCTGGGTGTGTCTGAGATCTCAGCAGTCAAGATCCACTGAGACCCTAGAATACTGGTGTGACCCACCTCCTGTTATCCTGGGATACTGTTGTCCTAATATCCTTGGCGAGTTACAAGGCTTGGGAGTAGTGTCTTCTTTGAGAAGCTTGGAGATATCTGTTCAGTGGTCCCAAGATCGCGTAAAGTCCTCTAGGGACTGTGTGGAAGTGCACAGACTGTGCCCCCAAGTAACCAGGCGCTGGTGCCGGCCAGAAGGGACCTCTGGCCCTGGTCTAGCCAATCCTCTGTTTCCCCAATGCTGTCCCAGTTCCAGTGCAATTAGAATGGAACAAATGTTGTGCTCCACTCACTGGTTGTCCCAAGATCGCTTGGAGAGTCCTCTAGGGACTGTGGGGAAGGGTACAGACTGTGCACCCAAGTAACCAGGCACTGGCACCCACCGGAAGGGACCCAACAGTTTCTTCAAATGGCTTTTTAAACCCCTACTCAACAGATGTTCTTTTTAAAAAAAAGTTATCAATCATAAATTTATGCTTATTATAACATTTCTGCCTTGTATTTTTTTATAGTTTCTTCTAACTCTCAAGAGAGGGGGAGAATTAGGGTTTCCCAGGGCAGAACCCCTTAATTGGTTTTATAATACCAATTTGTAATCACTAAAATTACATACAATAAAGGAACATAAAATGGTCTCTGATAGATTTATTTTTATATTTATGTAAGTAAAGGTGGATGGGTTTAATAATAAATAATTGAGGTTCTGAATTTCAGAGGGATTGAGACAGTGGGATATTTAGTGGATTAAAGAAAGAAGGAGGAGGATAAATGTTATTATTACATATTAATTAAAATAAAAACAAACTTAAATACAAAAACATGGCAGAATAATGTTCACAGCCGGTATAGTGCATATGTCAGTAAAAATCTAATCCTTCCTTTAAACTACATTATACAGTACAATATATTAGGAAAGTGGAATGATCTGGATACTGAAATCTGCTATTGTCTCTCTCAGATTGCCATCCCTCACACTCTAAGCTGAGTTTCAACCCTCCTAATTACATTATTCCTTATCTGGTCTTATTTCCATGTCATAGCAGCTCACAAATCAAATTAGGTATAGGGTCAAAAGTCTTGATTAATAGAGGGTCTTGATAAAAGCATTAAAAGCAGCAGTAATAAATATTCCCCTGTATAAGAGCATTCTCACAATCCAATGCAGTGGATCTTGAAATAAAGATTGCAGGTGGTACTTGAGACCTCTCATTAAAACCCAGGATTTCTAGTCACCTGAAATCCAGGCTGTACTACTTAACACAAGAATTGATCTATTTTCCAACCACAACTTATTTTTTTGATGCACACATTTTCTTTTATTATTGCATATTTTCTTCATTTACATTTCAAATGCTAACCCCAAAGTCCCCTATACCCTCCCCTCACCCTGATCCCTAACCCAACCACTCCCACTTCCTGGCCCTGGCATTCCCCTGTATTGGAGCATATGATCTTCACAAGACCAAGGGCCTCTCCTCCCATTGATGGCCGACTAGGCCATCCTCTGCTACATATGCAACTAGAAACACAGCTCTGGGGGGGAGAGGTAATGGTTAGTTCATATTGTTGTTCCTCCTATAGGGTTGCAGACCCCTTTAGCTCCTTAGGTACTTTCTCTACCTCCTTCATTAGGGGCTTTGTGTTTCATCCAATAGATGACTGTGAGCATCCACTTTTGTATTTGCCAGGCACTGGCAAAGCCTCACAAGAGAGAGCTATATCAGAGTCCTGTCAGCAAAATATTTCTCACATATGCAATAGTGTCTGAATTTGGTGGTTATGGTCACTTGATCTTTGACAAGAGAGCAAAATCCATCCAGTGGAAAAAAGACAGCATTTTCAACAAATGGTGCTGGCACAGCTGTCAGTTATCATGTAGAAGAATGCGAATTGATCCATTCTTATCTTCTTAGACAAAGCTCAAGTATAAGTGGATCAAAGAACTCCACATAAAACCAGAGACACTGAAACTTATAGAGGAGAATGTGGGGGAAAGCCTCAAAGATATGGGCACAGGGGAAAAATTCCTGAACAGAACAGCAATGGCTTGTGCTGTAAGATCGAGAATCAACAAATGGGAACTCATAAAATTGCAAAAATTCTGTAAAGCAAAAGACACTCTCAGTAAGATAAAAAGGCCACTAACAGTTTGGGAAAGGATCTTTACCAATCCTAAATTAGATATGGGACTAATATATATAAAGAGCTCAAGAAGATGGACTCCAGAAAATCAAATAACCCTATTAAAAATGGCGTACAGAGCTAAACAAAGAATTCTCACCTGAGGAATACTGAATGGCTGAGAAGAATGTGAAAAAATGTTCAATATCCTAATCATCAGGGAAATGCAGATCAAAACAATCCTGAGATCCCACCTTACACCAGTCAGAATGACTAAGATCAAAAATTCAGGTGACAGCAGATACGAGGTGATAGCGAGGATGTGGAGAAAGAAGAACACTCCTCCATTGTTGGTGGGATTGCAAACTTGTACAACCACTCTGGAAATCAGTCTGGCGGTTCCTCAGAAAATTGGACATAGTACTACCTGAAGATCCAGCAATACATCTCCTGGACATATATCAAGAAGATGTTCCTACTTATAATAAGGACACATGCTCCACTGTGTTCATAGTAGGCTTATTTATAATAGCCAGAAGCTGGAAAGAACCCAGATGTCCCTCAACAGAGGAATGGATACAGAAAATGTGGTACATTTACACAATGGAGTACTACTCATCAATTAAAAACAATGAATTCATGAAATTCTTAGGCAAATTGATGTATCTGAAGAATATCACCTGAGTGAGGTAACCCAATCACAAAAGAAGACACTTGATATGTACTCACTGATAAGTGGATATTAGCCCAGAAACTTATAATACCCAAGATACAATTTGCAAAACACATGAAACTCAAGAAGAAGGAAGACCAAAGTGTGGATACTTTGCTCCTTCTTAGAATGGGGAACAAAATATCCATGGAAGGAATTACAGAGACAAAGTTCAGAGCTGAGAAGGAAGGAAGGACCATCTAAACACCACTTATGTCAAGTAATTTCAGTCACTCAGTTTTACAGCATCTAATATTCATTTACAAAAGTAGTGCTGAAACATATGAAATATATATGTAAATGTAAGTGATCCAAATACTAATTGATCCAATAGTTGTGGATGTGTTAACATATACACAGAAAAGAGTGGCTACATTGCCCCACATGGTTACAGATACCTTTTCCCCAGATTTAACACATTAACATGACTTATTTTCTTATTATTCAGTAATTTTATGGTATTCAGTAACATACACAATGTAATATAGCCTATTAAAGAAGCACCCAGTATTGTGAAACATTCAAGAAGCCCTTAAGTTCCTACTTAAAGATGGTATAAAATGTTTACAATGATAGTTAAAACAGTGAAGCAAAATTGCAAGGGAGAGTGAAGCAGGGTCTATGGGACAAAAAATGAATCTGATTTTCAGACCTTCAAACTGGCAATTACTTGTGGGATTTCTCCAACTGTGTCTTTATGTTCATGAGCTATGAGTCTATAACATTGAACTACTGTATTTCCTAAATAAGACTGTACAGTATCCCTTTAACAACATACAAGTTGAAAGCTTCTCAACAGTCTATATTCTGTATTCTATCATACCTACAGAATAACAAGTACAATGTAAACTGCCATGTCTTATGAAACAAGGGTTTATATAAGAAAGCAGTGTATCATCAATGTATTTGTAAATGTGCCTCTAATATGGACCCAAGCTCATATTTATTGGGCATCAAGTTATATCTGAAACATTGTAACATACACAAATTTCAAAGGACAAAGGAAAGAAAAAAATATATAAATTTTATACTTTACAAGGCTACAAATATAACAGCAATAAACATATTTAAGAAAACCTACTTTACTCATGGTTCTTGATTTTTTCTTTTTTATTGATTATTTTATTTATTTATATTTCAAATGTTTCCCCCCTTCCCTTTTTCCCCTCTGTAAATACCCATTTCATTCTGCCTTCTCTTTGTCTCTATAAGGGTGCTCCTCAATTCACCCACTACTCCTGCTTCACATCTCTAGCATCCCCCTATGCAGAGATATCAATCCTCCACAAGACGAAGGGTCTCCCCTCCTATTGACACTATAAGGCCATCCACTTATGCAGCTGGTGCCATGGGTGCCTCCAGGTATACTCTTTGGTTGGTGATTTAGTACCTGGGAGCTCTAAATGGTCCAGTTAATTGATATTGTTGTTCTTCCTGTGGGGTTGCAATCCTCTTCAGGTTGTTCATTCCTTCCCCCAATTCTTCCATTGGGGTTTCCGGGCTCAGTAAAATGGTTGGCTGTATTAGTCAAGGGCAGGCAGATCCTCAGTGAGACAGCTATACCAGGCTCCAGTCAGCAAGTGCTTCTTGGCATCAGCAATAATGTTAGAGTTTGGTGTCTGCAGATAGGATAGATGATGAGGTGGGGCAGTCTCTGGATGGCCTTTCCTTCAATCTCTGCTCCATTTTTGTCCTTAAATTTCCTTTGAACAAGAACAATTCTGGGTTAAAAATTTTGAGATGGGTGGGTGACTCCATCCCTCAACTGTGGGCTGTGCCTATCTGCTGGAGGTAGTCTCTACAGAATCTTCTCCCATTTGTTGGGTATTTTGGTTAATGTCATCCCTGTTGGGCCCTGGGAACTTCCCTCACATCTTTGACTTTCTAGTTCCTTATCCTCCACTGCTACATATTTCTGTTCAATTTCATGACCCTCTGCACTTCTCTCCTGTCTTTTCCCATACCTGATACTTCCCCTCTTTTTTCCCCTCCTCCCCTGCTCTCCCTTTCAGGTCTTTTCCTCTATTTACCTCCTGAGATTATTTTGTTCCCCCTTCTAATTAGGACTGAAATATTCAAACTTTAGTCTTTTTTCTTCTTAAGCTTCATATGGTCTGTGAGTTGTATTATAGGTATATTAGTGGGGCTAATATCCACTTTTCAGTAAATAATTTCTTTTGTGTATGGGTTACCTCACATAGAATGATATTTTCTAGTTCCATCCACTTGCCTGTTACTTTCATGAAGTCATTATTTTTAATAACTGTGTAGTACTCCAATGTATAAATGCACCACATTTTCAGTATCTATTCTTCTGTTGAGGGACATCCAACAGAATGGTTGTTTCCAGCTTCTGGCTATTATAAACTAGGCTGCTATAAACATAGTGGAGCACATGACCTTTTATATGTTAGAGTATCTTTTGCATATATATCTAGAAGTGATATAGTTGAGTCTTCAGGTAGAACTATTTCCAAATTTCTGAGGAACCACCAGACTGATTTCCAAAGTGGCTTTACCCACTTGCAGTCCCACCACCAATGGAGGAGAGTTTCTCTTTCTCCACATCCTCACCAACATCTGCTGTCACCTGAGTTTTTGATCTTAGCCATTCTAATTGGTGTGAGGTGGAATCCCAATGTTGTTTTAATTTACATTTCCTTAATGACTAAGAATGTTGAACAGTTCTTTAGGTTCCTTTTGGCAATAGAAACTTCTCAGCTGAGAATTGGTTTTTGTTTTTTGTTTTTTTGTTTTGTTTTGTTTTGTTTAGCTCTGTACCTGATATTTAATAAGGTTATGTGGTTCTCTGGAGTTTAACTTCTTGAGTCCTTTGTATGCACTGAATAATAGCCCTCTATCAGATGTAGAGTTGGTAAAGATCTTTTCCCAATCTGTAGGTTGCTGTTTTGTCCTATTGGCAGTGTCCTTTGCCTTACAGAAGCTTTGCAATTTTATGAGGTCCCATTTGTCAATTGTTGATCTTAAATCCTGAGCCATTGTTCAGTTCAGGAAATTTTCTCATGTGCTGATGTGTTCGAGGCTATTTCCCATTTTCTGTTCTATTAGATTCAGCATATCTGGTTTTATGTGGATGTTCTTGATCTACATGGACTTGAGCTTTGTACAAGGAGACAAGAATGAATCAATTTGTACTCTTCTGCATGCAGACTGCCAGTTGAACCAGCACCATTTGTTGAAAATGCTGTCTTTTTTCCACTGGATGGTTTTGGCTTCTTTATCAAATATCAATTAATGTTTCTTGACATTTTTATGTACATAATTAACTTGTTACCTCCAAATTATAATTCATTGCTTTACTTTGGTGTTTATGGATGTATCTATATACTCAAAAGCAACATTGAACTGAATGCAGTCAGAAAATGATGGATAGGGACAATTAGCAAGGATAATGTTTTATGAAATAACTGATATTCTTAGAAAACTAAAGAATTGTTGCCAGCTTACTTGACCTCCCCATTTTTAAACTTTATTTCTCATGCATTAGTGCATTTCTGTAATTATACATTCCATTTTTACCAAAAATATACAATGAAAGAAAACACTGCCCTGATTTCACTGTGTACCTTTATGTTTAAATCATTGGATAATGTTTTTCTTTTCACAACTGGGATGTAAAGTAATGATTTGTAACTGTAAGACAGAGTTATATACAAATCAGACAATTCATGTTAAAAAGTAATCTTGTAAGCTAGAAACCAGTGTATACATGAAAAGTTATATAAGATATTAATATTTTCTGTTCCAACCATGATTCCTGATGGGCCTCCTGTAACTAACTTTCTTTCCTCTGTTGTTTATATCAATGCATTAAACTACTAAGTAAATCATACTAATGGAGACAAAATTTTCAGTTTAAAAGTTTGTGGTTAGGGTACTGGGAAAATGGCCTGATGCATTAAATACTTCATTACAAGCATGAGAAGATAAGATTGAATTCCTAGCATATGTGGGAAAGTTTGATTTGTCAATGAGAGTGAGAAACCATACTATTTCAGAATCTGCAAGAGGTGAGTGCACTAGAATTAAAGTCTAGACAATCAGTGTTCTCCTAACTCAGTGGGATCCATTGCCCTCAAATATATATTGATATATAATAGAGATTACACATGGCATTATGTATCTGGCCTCAACTTGAACATACAAATATCACATACATGCAAAAATCACCACAAACTCAGAAACTCACCCCCACATACAAATGTATGAAAATTTAAAAACAATGCAGTGAGATGAAACTAGGATTCTGTCTTCTCCTGGATAAAAATAATCTAGCAAGAATTTGTGCAATGTCACATATATATTGAAATATAAAGGATTAACTGCATAACTAGCATGAAATAATTCATAAAGCCAAGGAGTACCTGCTACTTTAAATACTGAATTAAAAATGGATTCAAAGGTCCAATGGAAATCTTACCTAAATTCAACAATATAATTTATGAATTAAGTATAAGAACTCAACAGAAAACATTTATAAACTGAAGCCAGAAAGTTGTTTTGATCCTAAGTTTGAGTAAGGAAATCTAGAGTGGGTTACTGGACATGAAGAAATGAAAGTCAGGACAATAGGCATAAGTATAAGGAACACAGAGTACATCATCAGTGATGAAATCATTGAAATCAATATGGCAGTTCCTCAGAAAGTTGGGAAATTGTCTATCTGAAGACCCAGCTTATAGCACTCTGTAGCATATACCCAAATGATATGCCATCCTCTAACAAGTCCAGTTGCTTAACTATGGTCACTGCAGATTTATTCATTATAGCAAGAAACTAAAAGCAATGTAAATGTCCATAAACTGAAGAAGAGATTTAAAAAAAAATATCTGACATGTATACAACAGAATAGTACTCAGCTGTTAAAAAAATGTCATCATGAAAATTTCAGGTGAATCAATGAAACTAGGGAAAAAAAATCATCCTGAATGAAGTATCCCAGATGAAGAATAACATATACCATATACAGTATGTACTCACCTTTAAGTGGATACTAGATGTTAAGTAGATAATAATCAAGCTATGATCCACAGACCCAGAGAGCATAGTTAAAAAGGTGATTCCTCTTCCCCACCCAGCCAGATCAGTGGCCTGATCCCCTCCCACACCCAATACCTTTCTTGACTCTCAGGAGGTCTGAAGTAACAAGGGACTCCCTCCCACCCAAATTTCCACTCCACAGGGAATAGCCATAGAGCCCAGTTGATGAGGAAACTACCCGCTCTGCCTTGTCACACCTTCTTCCACCTTCCTTCTAGTCTGTTCCCAACATGGGCCAGATCAGTGACCAAAAAACTCCCCACACCCTAGAGCTTGCCTGTCTCCTAGGAGGTCTGCAATAACCAGCAACACAGGAGGTCCACCTTAACCAGAGGCACAGTCCTTCTGGTTTGTGCTTCCATCTGCAACTGAAGTGGAACCTGCAACTGGATCCCAGAGTCTACCTGTTTTGCAGGAGATTTGTTCTGGCCAGGAACACAGGAAATCTGCCCTAACCAGGGACAAATGAGGCCTGATCCAAACAGAGACACAGGAGGCCCCACCTCACCAAAGACAGCAATGACTGCCTCCCAAGAGACAGGCTCTTACCATGTCACATAGATCTACCTGCCTAGAAGGAGGCTGGCTCCAGTCAGAGGCACCCAGGCCAGTTAACACCAGAGGCAACGAGATGGTGAGATACAATTGCAAGAACTCAATTGAAAGAACCCAAAGCAATTTCACTAATAATATCAAGTCCTGGGTACCCTAACATGCCTGAAAAGCAAGAATCGGACCTAAAATATCATCTCATGAAAATGATATGAGCTTTTAGGAAGGATATAAATAACTTTCTTATATAAATAGAGGAGGAGAACACAGGCAAACATGTAAAACCCCTTAAAGAGGAAACAAATATATCCCTTAAAGAAATACATGAAAATATAATTAATTGGGTAAAGGAATTGAACAAAACAGTGCAATACCCAAAAATATAAATAGAAACAAACAAACAAAAAAAGAAATCATAAATGGAGGTAACCATGGTGATGGACAACTTGGGAAAGAGATTAGGAGCTACAGATGCGAGCATCACCAAGACAATACAAGAGATAGAAGAGGAAATCTCAGGAGTAAAAGATACCATAGAAGATAGTAACAAATCAGTCAAAGAAAATACAAAGTGTAAAAAGCTCCTAATCCAAAATATCCCTGATACTCAGGACACAATGAATAGATCAAACCTAAGAATAATAGAAATAGAAGAGAATGAAGATTCCCAAATTAAAGGGCCAGTAAACATTTTCAACAAAATCATAGAAGAAAACATTCTTAACCTAAAGAAAGAAATGGTCATAAAAGTACAAGAATACTGGTCTCAGCCAGAGCACCACCCACCCGGCCATCTCTCCTCTGAACCCAGCGGTCTCACCTAGGGCCTGCCCTGTGCTTCGCATACCCCAGGACTTTAAGATCGCATCGGGTTACGCTTGAGTGCAGTGCAGCGGTGGTTTAGGGAGCAGTGGGACAGAAGTTGCCTGCAGGGGCGGGATCTGAGAATTCCGCCCCACCGGAGGCTGGGCCCCTCCCAGCCAGAGCACCACCCACCCCGCCATCTTTCCTCTAGCTCAGCAGACACACCTAGGGCCTGCCCTGTGCTTCGCATACCCCAGGACTGTAAGATCGAATCGGGGTTACTCGTGAGCAGAGTGCAGTGGTGGTTCTAGGAGCAGTGGGTCAGCAGTTGCCCACAGAACAGTGGGTCCTTTCTGGTCTGCACCATCGCCAGGTCTCCTCAGGAAGAGATGGCAGGAGGCAAGCATAAGAACAGAAGCAACAGAATCCAAGGGTACTTGGCATCACAAGATCCAAACTCACCAACCACATCAAGTCCTAGATACAACAGCACACCAGAAAAGCAGGACATGGATATAAAGTCACTGGTCATGATGATGATGGAGGACTATAAGAAGGAAATACAGGAAAACTCAGATAAACAATTGGAAGCATTTAAAGAGGAAAAACTTAGAGAGTTACAGGAAAACACAGATAAACAACTAAAAGCATTTAAAGAGGAAATACTGAGAGAGTTACAGGAAAAGAATACCAAACAGGTGATGGAATGGAACAAAACCATCCAGGACCTAAAAATGGAAGTAGAAACAATTAAGAAAAACCAAAAGGAGTTAACCCTGGAGATAG
>LR756439.1:242793-286299 GCA_902729485.2 Mus minutoides
TAGAGAAAGTACCCAAGGAGCTGAAGGGGTCTTCAACCCTATAGGTGGAAGAATAACCATGAACTAACTAGTACCCCCTGGGCTCGTGTCTCTAGCTGCATATATAGAAGAGGATGGCCTAGTTGGCCATCAGTGGGAAGAGAGGCCCCTTGGTTATGCAGACTTTATATGCTCCAATACAGGGGAACGCCGGGGCCAATGGTGGGAGCGGGTGGGTAGGGGAGCAGGGCCGGGAGGGGGGAGGATATAGGGAACTTTCTGGATAACACTTGAAATGTAAATGAAGAAAATATCTAATAAAAGTTGAAAAAAAAAAGTACAAGAATACTACAGAACACCAAATAGCCTGGACTATGGTCACTGCAGATTTATTCATTATAGCAAGAAACTAAACGCAATGTAAATGTCCATAAACTAAAGAATAAATTAAAAAAATTATCTGATATGTATACAATAGAATATTACTTGGATACTACTGATGCCAGACCAGAATACTGTACAAAGCAAAATTATGCATCCCATAAATAAAGAAAACATACCACAATAAAACAAATGTAATTCTTTCTATCTATCTATCTATCTATCTATCTATCTATCTATCTATCTATCTATCTATTTATCTATCTACCTACCTATCTACCTACCTACCTATTTTATCTATCTATCTATCTATCTATCTATCTATCTATCTATCTATCTATCTATCTATCTATCTATCTATCTGTTTGTCTGTCTGTCTATCTATCTATCTATCTATCTATCTATCTATCTATCTATCTATCTATCTATCTATTCATCCAGATCTTCAGATAGCAATAGAAGGAAACTTTCCCTATGACAAAGTTAATCACACTCAAGAAGACACAATAAATAAATAAATAATACAGAAATACAGAAATACAGAAAACTAAATCAAAAAGAGACAAAAACACACACCATAACAACCAAATAACAGAAGTCAATAAAGTAATCATTGATAACTTTCAATATTAAAAATCTCAATACTCAAATGAGAGGACACAGATTTGCATGTTGAATTAGAAAAGTGGACACACCCGTATCGTGCATCCACTAAGACACTACCAGTAGAAGATTAGGATCTAAAGATATATAAAAATAAAGAACTAACTGAGATGAACTCTCAATTCTGAACATCTATACTCCAAATGCAAGGGCATCCACATTCATGGCAGAAACTTTACTAAACCTCAAAGCATACATTGTACCTCACACAATAATAATAGGAGACTTCAACACCCCACTCTGATCAATGGACAGAACATGGAAACAGAAACTAAACAGGGACATAATGAAACTAACAGAAGTTATGAACCAAACAGATTTAACAGATATCTATAGAACATTTCAACCTAAAACAAAAGAATATAACTTCTTCTTAGCACCTCATGGTAACTTTTCCAAAATTGATGATATAATCAGTCACAAAACAAGCCTTAACAGATACAAGAAGATTGAAATAATCCCATGCATCCTTTCAGATCACCATGGAATAAAGTTTCTCTTCAGTAACAAAAGCAACAGAAAGTCCACGTACACATAGAAGGTGAACAATGCTCTACGCAATGATAATTTGGTCAAGGAAGAAATAAAGAAAGAAATTAAAGACTTTTAAGAATTTAATGAAAATGAAGGTATAACATACCCAAACTTATGGGACACAATGAAAACAGTTCTAAAAGTGTTACCAAAAAGTAATTGGTGGGAGCATAAACTAGCAGCTTGACAGCACATCTGAAAGCTAAAGAACAAAAAGAAACAAATACACCCAAGAGGAATAGAAGACCAGAAATTATCAAACTCAGGGCTGAAATGAACCAAGTAGAAACAAAAAGAACTATACAAAGAACCAGCAAAACCAGGAGCTGGTTCTTTGAGAAAATCAATAAGGTAGATAAACTTTCAGCCAGACTAACCAGAAGGCACAGAGACAGTATCCAAATTAACAAAATCAAAAATAAAAAGGAGACATAACAACAGAAACCGAAGAAATAAAAAAAAAATCATCAGATCCTACTACAAAAGCCTATATTTAACAAAACTGGAAAATCTGGATGAAATGGACTATATTCTAGACAGATACCAGGTACCAAATCTAAACAGTCACTTATCCCCTAAAGAAATAGAAGCAGTCATTAAAAGTCTCCCAAGGGAAAAAAAATCCCAGGACCAAATGAGTTTAGAGCAGAATTCTATAAACATTCAAAGATGACATAATACCAATATGGTTTAAACTATTCCACAAAATAGAAACAGAAGGAAAACTACCTAATTCATTCTATGAAGCCACAATTAAACCACATAAAGACCTAACAAAGAAAGAGAACTTCAGACCAATTTTCCTTATGAACATTGATGCAAAATACTCAAACTGAATTGAAGAACACATCAAAATGATCATCCATCATAATCAAGTAGGCTTCATCCCAGGCATGCAGGGATGGTTGAATATACAGAAATCCACCAATGTATTCCACTATATAAACAAACTAAAAGAAAAAAAACCTATATGATCACCTCATTAGATGCTGAGAAAGCATTCGACAAAATTCAAAACCCCTTAATGGTAAAAATCTTGGAAAGATCAGAATTCAAGGCCCATACCTAAACATAGTAAAAGCAATATACAGCACACTTGTAGCCTACATCTAACTAAATGGAGGGAAACTTGAAGCAATCCCACTATAATCAGGGACTAGACTGCTCACTCTCTCCCCACCTATTCAATATTGTACTTAAAGTTCTAGACAGAGCAATTAGACAACAAACACAGTTCAAAGGGATACAAATTGGAAAGGAAGAAGTCAAAATATCACTATTTGCAGATGATATGATAGTATACTTAAGTGAACCCCCAAAATTCCACCAGAGAACTCATATAGTGGATAAACAGCTTTAGTAAAGTGGATATAAAATTAACTCAAACAAATTGGTAGCTCTCCTCTACTCAAAGGACATACAGGCTGAGAAAAGAAATTACGGAAACAACACTCTTCACAGTAGTCACAAATAATATACAATAGCTTGCTGTGACTCTAGCCATGCAAGTGAAATATCTGTACAATAAGAACTTCAAGTCTCTGAAGAAAGAAATGAAAGAGTTCAGAAGTAGGAAAGACCAATGCAATCCTCATCAAAATTCCAACTCGATTTTTCATAGAGTTAGAAAGAGCAATTTGCAAATTCAGTTGTAATAACAAAATGTCAGGATGTGAAAAAGAGTTCTAAACAATAAAAGAACTTCTGAGGGAGTCACCATCCCTGACCTCAAGCTGTACTACAGAGCTATAGTGATTAAAAACTGCATGCTATTGGTACAGAGACAGGCACATAGATCAATGAAACAGAATTCAAGACCCAGAAATGGACCCACACACCTATGGCCATTTGATCTTTGACAAAGGAGCTAAAACCATCCAGTGGAAAACAGACAGCATTTTAAACAAATAGTGCTGGTTTAACAGGCAATCAGCAAGAGGAAGAATATACATAGATCGATTCTTATCTCCTTGTACAAAGCTCAAGCCCAGGTGGATCAAGGACATCCACATAAAACCAAATACACAGACATTAATACAAGAGAAAGTGGGGAAGAGCCTAGAACACATGGGCACAGGGGAAATTTCTCTGAACAGAACACCAATGGCTTATGCTCTTAAGATCAAGAATCTACAAATGGGATCTCATAAAATTGCAAAGATTCTGTAAGGCAAAGAAGACTGTCGACAGGACAAAATTCCAACCAAGAGATTAGGAAAAGATTTTTACCAATCCCACATCTGATAGAGGGCTATTATTCAATGCATACAAAGAACTCAAGAAGTTAGATTCCAGAGAACCAAATAACCTATTAAAAATGGGGTACGGAACTAAACAATATATTCTCAACTGAGGATTACTGAATGGCTGAGAAGCACTAAAAAATTGTTCAACATTCCTAGTCATCAGGGAAATGTAAATCAAAACAACCTGAGATTCTACTTCATACCAGTCAGAATGGCTAAAATGAAAAACTCAGGTGACAGTAGATGCTAGTGAGGATGTGGAGAAAGAACACAACTCCATTGTTGGTGAGATTGCAAGCTTGTACAACCACTCTGGAAATCAGTCTTGTGGTTCCTCAGAAAATTGGACATAGTACTACCTGAGGACCCAGCTATACCACTCCTGGAATATATCCAGAAGATGCTGCACCATATAACAAGGACACATGCTCTACTATGTTCATAACAGCTTTATTTAAAATAACCTGAAGCTGGAAAGAACCCAGATGTTCTTCAACAAAGGAATGGATATAGAAAACGTGGTACATTTAGGTACATTTACACTATGGAGTACCACTCAGCAATTAAAAAACAATGAATCCGTGAAATTCTTAGGTAAATGGATGGAAAGAGAAAATTCCATCCTGAGTGAGGAAACCCAGTCACAAAAGAACACACATGGTATCCATTCACTGATAAGTGGATAGTAGCCCCAAAACTTGGAATACCCAAGATACAATTCACAGACCATATGAAGCTCAAGAATAAGGGAGACCAAAGTGTTGATACTTCAGTCCTACTTAGGAAGAATAACAAAATACTCAAATGAGGAAATAAGGAGTCAAAATGTGGATCAGTGACTGAAAGAAAGACCATTCAGAGACTGTCCAACCTGGGAATCTGTCCCATATACAGACACCAATCCCAGACACTATTGCTGATGACAAGAAGTTCTTGCTGACAGGAGCCTGATATAACTGTCTCTTTTTAGGGACTCTGCCAGAGCCTGACAAATACAGAGGCTGACACTCACAACCAACCATTGGACTGAGCATTGGGTCACCAATGGAGGAGTTAGAGAAAGACCTGAAGGAGCTGAAGAGGTTTTCAATCCATAGGAAGAACATCAATATCAACCAACCAGACCTCCCCCCCCCAGAATCCCCATGAACTAAATCACTAATAAAAGAGTACACATGGAGGGACCCATGGCTCCAGCCACATATGTAACAGAGAGGATGGCCTTTTTGGACATCACTGGGAGGAGAAGCACTTGGTCCTGTGAAGGCTCGATGTTCTAGTATAGGGGAATGTCAGGGAAGGAAGCTGGGACTGAGTGTGTTATTGGGGGAACACCCTCAAAGAAGCAAGAAAAGGGGGAATGGGATACGGGTTTTCCGGGTGGGCAGCTGGGGGAGAACTGGGAAAGGGAATAAATAACATTTGAAATGTATTAAATATCCAATAAAAAAAACTTAAAAAAAAACCCAAGATGCTTCTATTCATTGAAATTTGGAGAAGCACAACACATATAAATATGTATGTTTGTGTGTATGTTTGCTTGTATATATGTACATATGTATGTGTGTAAGAGAGAAACACAGAGAGAGAGAGAGAAAGAGAGAGAGAGAGAGAGAGAGAGAGAGATTAACAACATGTAATGGGGAAATGGGGACTAGATTTCTCTAAATATTTTTGTTTTTTACAAAAACCCATTATAAAAATGTATCCTTTGGAGAAGTACTCCTATCCAAACCTGAGTTAAGTTGGTTCACACTTAAATGATCTTTCTAGTGTTGCTTCTGTGAGAATATTTGTAAGGCCAATAACTTATACTACAGTGTCCAAGGCTGTAAAAGACAGTTGATATTGTTTCTTACGAAATAGCCCAAATAACATCCTGTAACACTGTAAAGAGTAGCCAATGGAGCTATTTTCTCTGTCAGTTCAAAATTGATTTCTCTGTATCCTACAGTCAAAATATGTGTTGTCTATATCAATATGGCATTACTATCTAGTTATGAAACTTACCTAGATTAATGGCAAATACTTGTATTGGGTTATTTCTCCTGCAAACTACCTGGACAGTATATAGTATGTAAGTAAAGTCATTAGTTAAAGTACTTCTAAAAAATGTAAAGTAGAAGACTGCCTTTAAAGAGCATCAAAATGAATGATTCAGTGTTATAAAAAGGTAAATGATATACAGTGGTAAGAAAGATCCACTCTCCCAAGTTATTTTTTATCCTCTTTAATCTTCTTAGCGCTACAATAATGGGGCATCTTACAGAGATGAGGTGTAGGAAGCGGCGGTGCTGAGCGGCGAGGGGGCCGCCGCGGCGGCGCTCTGACCGGAGGGGGGGGGCCCCGCCGCGGTGACGCTCTGACCAGTGGGGAGGGGGCCACGGCGACGCCCGAGCTCTGACCGGCAAGGCCGCCCAAGCTCCAGGAAGACCGTCCGGCTCCAGGAAGGCCTGCGGCTAAGGGAGCCTGCGGCTCCGCCCCAATACAAGATGGCGCAGGACCGGCAGGCTGCCAGGGAGGAGAGCCTAGTGCGCATGCACAGCTCTCTCCTCAGGCCCTCCTCAAGAAGTAGCCCCTCCCGAAGGGAAAATATGTTAATGAGGCACTGCTTGTGACACCAATGAATGGGCAATATGCTAATGGGTGTGGCTTGGTGCACCAATCCGCATCCACTACGACAACCCCTCCCCCTCCCTGAAAGAGTATAAAAGCAGCAGCTCTGCTGCTGTCCTGGGTCCCTGGGAATCTTCAAGCAAGGTGCTCCTGAATAAAGCTGACTGAGAAGATCCTGGTGGTGGCGTGTCTTTCTTGCTGGTCGATGGAGGCAGGGAAGCGCGCCGCAATGAGGTACAGAAAAAACAACCTCTATTCTGTGGTATCTCCCACTGAGGATAAAATAGGAACTCACCTTCAGTCTTTCCCAGTTTAGAATTCAGTGTTTTCAGTTGCCTCTGTGCAATATCCTCTCTGCCTCCAGGGATAAAGGATAGGTTAAGAAAAGTCCTCTCAGTTTGGCTAACATTAACGTTAGTCACACTGGGAAGATACTTGTAATTATCATCTCTAACTATCACTTTAAGGGAAAAGCATTGAGAAAATTCATGGCTCATTGATTACGGCACATTGCTACAGTAGGTGAAATAATAATTATAGGTCTGAGGGGAGGGGAGGGGAGGTCACAGAATTCATAGGCTTGTATCTCAGGTATTTGTTGCCTGACTACAACTGAAAACCTGATCATGTAGCTCTGGCACTGAGATCAGCATTATTGTAAGTTAAAGAGCTCAGTAAATGTAATCAATTGCCACTGGCATGATCCTGTGACTCATCAATGGCAACTCTGAGAAGAGGACCACTGTGAATTATCACATCACAAAATGAATGTAAATATATATATATATATATATATATATATGTATATATATATATATATATATATATGATATAATATATATATAATATATCATATATATGACATTCTGTTAGTATAATACCTATTTTATAATACATATATTTTAATGTATTACTCATTTAGAAAATGAATGTGATATATATATATATATATATATATATATAAACATTAGTGATATTCTGTTACTATAATACATATTTTTATAATACATAGATTTTAATGTATTATTCACTTTTTTCTACTGTTTAATACACGGTCTTTGACTATGACAATTGTTTGAATTAAGATTATTGTCTCTATTACTAACTAGTTTTGTGAGGCATTTGTGTATTTTCTGTTATTGAGAAATTCTGGCCTCTTTGCAGATATCCCATCACTCTTGAAACTCCTGTTGTATTATAATGTCTGAAATATTTCAACATTTACTCTAATTGCTCAGTAACTACACATATTTTAATTAACCAATTAAATAACCACTTACAAATACATACATTTTATTGTAGAAGAATCATTAACACACTGATTATCAATAGGATTATGTAAAACTAGATGATGTATTCAACTGCATTGCTAGAAAAAAAATCCATAACTAGCAGGATTGAAAGTTGAAAAGTGGTGACTTACTGCGCGCTCTCTCTCTCTCTCTCTCTCTCTCTCCTCTCCCATACAGCCATTTTTTCAATTTTTTTATTAGATATTTTCTTAATTTACATTTCAAATGCTATCCCAAAAGTTCCCTCCCCCCTCCCTCCGCCCTGCTCCCATGCCCACCCACTCCCACTTCTTGGCCCCGGTGTTCCCCTGCATTGGGGTATATAAAGATTGCAATGCCAAAAGGCCTCTCCTCCCAATGATGGCCAACTAGGCCATCCTCTGCTACATATGGAGCTAGAGATACGAGTACTGGGGGTTCTGGTTACTTCATATTGTTGTTCTTCTTCTAGGGTGGCAGACCCCTTCAGCTCCTGGGGTTCTATCTCTAGCTTCTCCATTGTTGGCCCTGTGTTCCATCATATAGTTGACTGTGAGCATCCACTTCTGTACGAGACAGCTATATCAGGGTCCATTAAGGGAAGACTTGCTGTCATATACAATAGTGTCTGAGTTTAGTGACTGATTATGGGATGGATCCCCGCCGGGTGGGGTAGTCTCTGTATGGTCCATCCTTTCGTCTTAGCTCTAAACTTTGTCTCTGTGACTCCTTTCATGGGTATTTTGTTTCCTATTCAAAGGAGGAATGAAGTATCCAAACGTTGGTCTTTCTACTTCTTGATTTTCTTGTGTTTTGCAAATAGGATCTTGGGCATTCTAAGTTTCTGGGCTAATATCCATTTATCAGTGAGTGCATATCCAATGACTTCTTTTGTGATTGGGTTACCTCACTAAGGATTATATCCTCCAGATGCATACATTTGCCCAAGAATTTCATAAATTCATTTTTTAAATAGCAGAATAGCACTCCATTGTGTAAGTGTACCACATTTTCTGTATTCACTCCTCTGCTGAGGAACATCTGGGTTCTTTCCAGCTTCTGGCTATTATAAATAAGGCTGCTATGAATATAGTGGAACATGTGTCCTTATTACCAGTTGGAACATCTTCTGGGTATATGCCCAGGAGAGGTATTGCTAGATCCTCAAGTAATACTATGTTCAATTTTCTGAGAAAATGCCAAACTGACTTCCAGAGTGGTTGTAAAAGCTTATAATCCCACCAGCAATGGAGGAGTGTTCCTCTTACTCCACATCCTCACCAACATCTGCTGTCACTTGAATTTTTTATCTTAGCCATTCTGACTGGTGTGAGGTGGAATCTCAGTGTTGTTTTGATTTGCATTTCCCTGATGATTAAGGATGTTGAACATTTTTTCAGATGTTTCTCAGCCATTCAGAATACCTCAGTTGAGAATTCTTTGTTTAGCTCTGTACCTCATTTTTAAATGGGGTTATTCGTTTTTCTGGAGTCCAGCTTCTTTAGCTCTTTGTAGATGTTCAATATTAGTCACCTATCAGATTTAGGATTGGTAAAAATCATTTCCCAATCTGTTGGTCGCCTTTTTGTCTTGCTGACTGTGTCTTTTGCCTTACAGAAGCTTTGCAATTTTATAAGGTCCCATTTGTCAATTTTTGATCTTAAGGCACAGGCCATTGCTGTTCTGTTTAGGAATCTTTCCCCTGTGCCCATATCTTCGAGGATTTTCCCCACTTTCTCCTCTATAAATTTCAGTGTCTCTGGTTTTATGTGGAGGTCTTTGATCCACTTAGACTTAAGCTTTGTACTAGGAGATAAGAATGGATCAATTCGCATTCTTTTACATGATAACAGCCAATGTGCCAGCACCATTTGTGGAAAATGCTGTCCTTTTTCCACTGGATGTTTTTAGCACCCTTGTCAAAGATGAAGTAACTATATGTGTGTGGATTCATTTCTGGGTCTTCAATTCTATTCCATTGATCTATCTGTCTGTTGCTGTACCAGTACCATGCAGTTTTTTATCACAATTGCTCTGTAGTACAGCTTAATGTCAGACATGGTGATTCCCCCCAAGGTTCTTTTATTGTTGAGAATTTCCTGCCCTAATCCTATCAGCCAGCTTCCTCCAACCTCCTCTGCCCCTGTTCATGGTGGAGGCTACAAAGTCTAGGTGCCCTAAGCCCTATTTCCTCTTCATGTAGCTTCCTACTCATGCCAAAGCCTGGTCCAAATTCTTCTCTCCCTGTGTGCCTTATTTTCCTCCTGGGACCCAGAAGCCCCACCTTTTCCCTTTCACCCATCAATTGGCTTTCACCTTTTTTATTGACACAATCAAGAACCAATTAGTGAAACAACACCTCCCTTTACAGGTATGTAACCTTATTAGTTGGGTTCTTGAGGAAGAAATTATCAACTAGATGATGAGTATGCTTATGAGTCTTTAAAGAGTTTCACAGTCAGAGAATTAATATCATAAAAGGTGAATGCCACAGTGGGAAATTCGCACACAACTAGTCACTTTTGTCACATTTCTTATTTTATTTATTTATTTATTTGTTTGTTTGTTTGTTTGTTTATTTATTTATTTATTGTTTTTTGAGACAGGGTTTCTCTGTATAGCCCTGGCTGTCCTGGAACTCACTTTGTAGACCAGACTGGCCTCGAACTCAAAATCCGCTTGCCTCTACCTCCGGAGTGCTAGGATTAAAGGTGTGGGCCACCACACCTGGCACATTTCTTAGTCTTATAGTAACTAAAATTATAAAGCGATGAAAAGAAATATAGTATAGAAATACAGTTCTAAAGTCTTGAAAAATTACTACTGAGAAATACCAGGAAACTCAATGACACATGGATTACTCAGTTCTTCTCATGTCAGACTTCAGTGCTTCCAGTTTCTTTCCTGTGAGACTTTTTACTCCATCAATTAAAGATAAGCAAGGAAGAGCCTCAACAGTCTCTCCACCATTCACTTAAATAATACTCAGAAAATACTTTTGATTGTCTTAGCTCATGATCATCTAGGAGTTGTTGCAGGAAATATTAAAAAGTGAAGCAGCCAACTCTCTGTGGCGCTGGACCATGCTTTTGTGCTCCTGCCAGCCTGCCAACTCTCCATGGCTTACCTCCACAGCATCTGGCTCGCTTGTCCTGAGAGCCACTAGTTCATTCTCTACTATAACCTGTAGTCAGCGATCTCACATTCCAGTAACTAAATGGGACCACCAACTTCACGATGCATCTCACAACACCCAGTACCCCCATAGACATTTTTTTTTTTTTTTTTTGGTTTTTTCGAGACAGGGTTTCTCCGTATAGCTCTGGCTGTCCTGGAACTCACTTTGTATACCAGGCTGGCCTCGAACTCAGAAATCCACCTGCCTCTGCTTTAATGCTTTATTAACCAATGAGATTTATGTATCAATAATATCACAATTACAAGATTCCAATACAATAATTTCAGAGCCAATTGATAATGATAAAAGCTTTATCGCAATATTTCTAGCCTTGTGAAATCAGAGCTATTTGTGGCTGGTAAATGCCATACAGGTAATGTTCAAAGCCATTTTGGCTCTTCCTTCTACCCTCTGTCACACTCCAAAATATATATCATGCATTTAACTTTTTAAAATTAATCCCAGTTAGTTCCTCATGAATAGGTCTATATTAGTTACATAGTGTTTTTCAACTACAAGGCCCTTCATGGTCATTAGCCTTGACTCTAGTACATCTAGTAGTTCCTGATTTCTCTGCATAAGAAATATATATATATATATATATATATATATATATATATATATATATATATATATATATATATATTGTTTTTCAAGACAGGGTTTCTCTGTATAGCCCTGGCTGTCCTGGAACTCACTTTGTAGACCAGGCTGGCCTCGAACTCAGAACTCAGAAATCTGCCTGCCTCTGCCTCCCAAGTGCTGGGATTAAAGGTGTGTGCCACTATGCCTGGCTAGAAATTATATTTTTTTAAAAAGCTATTATAAAATATGTTTTTAATTCTTTAAGACAGTAACAATTATGGCTCAGAGATGTGACTGCAGAATGGCAACCCTCACTTGATGTCCTGTCTTCCTGCTGGAGGTGGGTTCTACAAGTTCCCTCTCCCTACTATCAGGCATTTCATTTAAGGTCCCTCCCTTTGAGTTCTGCGAGTCTCTGACCTCCTAGTTCTCTGGTACATTCTGGAGGGTCCCCCAACTCCTATTTCCCAAGGTTGCCTGTTTCTTCTATTCTTTCTGCTGGTCCTTAGGGATGCAGCTCCTTTCTCTCACCCAAAACCAAATCAGGCATTGCCCCCCCCCCCACACACACACCATTATCCATTTTTCCCTCCCAGGTCCTTCCCTCCCTCCTCACTTGTGATTGCTTTCTTCTCTCTCCCAAGTGAAACTGAGGTGTCCTCACTTGGGCACTTCAGCTTGTTGACCTTTATGAGTTCCATAGACTGTATCTTGGGTATTCTGTATGCCTCCCCCCCTTTTTCTGGCTAGTATCCACTTATTAATGAGTACATACCATGCACATCCTTTTGGGTCTGAGTTACCTCACTCAGGATGATATTTTCTAGTTCTATTCATTTGCCTGCAAACCTCAGGATGTCCTCATTCTTAATAGTTGAGTAGTACTCCAATGTGTAAAAGAATTACAGGGATGGAAGTGGAGAAAAGCCTGAGGAAAAGAAGGTCCAGCAACTGGCCCAAAGCTTCTTGCTTTTTATGTGTGTTAGGGTATCCAGGGCTTGCTGTGGTAGCAGACTGTGTTCTAATGTTTCTAAGTAGCCTTGTTTTCTGTTGCTTATGTTCTTGTGGTTGTCTCTCACCAACTGGTTATCTCTGGTGTTAGCTGGTTTTGCTGTCTCTGACTGGAGCTTGTCCCTCATGTGAGCCTGTGAGCCTGTGAGCCTGTGAGCCTATGAGCCTGTGAGCCTGTGAGCCTGTGGTCAGGTTTTTCAGCACTCTTGGTAGACAAGCTCTCTCTGGGCAGGATTGGGGTGCTGATAGCTGTGATCTTAGGTCTGTCAGTGCTCCTGGGAGACCAGCTCTCTCTTTGAACTTAGGTGTGTCTTACTCCTGGGACACCTGCTTCCTCTGGGTGGGATTGGGGTGCAGATATTTGTGACACAGGATCATTTCCAGGGCACAGATGAAAACTAGAAGAATTGTGTCCCTGGTTGCTTCACAGTTCCTGAGTCCTGTGGGCTCTGGGAAGGTACCAACTGGGCCAGGTATTTGGGCAGCAGTGGTGGTTTCACCTGTTATCTTAGGTGTGTCAGCACTCCTGGGAGATCTACTCTCTCTAGGTGCGATTGAGGTATGGATCACCACTCTTATTTTAAATGCCCCGCCAGTGTAAATTCAGTATCCAGACAATGCCTGACTGGTTTGCCATTAGGTCAGTAGTTTGGAGATATTTTCTCTACTGGCATTCCTCTTCCCAGTAATTCTAATTTATGTCATGGTGAGAAAAATTAATTGAGTCAATGGAATTCAACAAAGCATCCTGCCAACTATTTATTCACAATGGTGTCACAAACTACCAATTCATAACCTGACTTCAAATGAAAAAATAATTAGATAATTTAAAAATAATAGAAAACACATTCACCAGAATAAATAGTCAGTAAAGTCTTTATATTGAAAGTTATGGGTGTACTGATGGGGCCCATGTGAACAACCAAGAACAATTAGATACAGGATCATATATTATTAATATATATTAGAATCTTTTCAAAAAGAAACACTTGGGAGGCAGAGGCAGGTTGATTTCTGAGTTCGAGGCCAGCCTGGTCTACAAAGTGAGTTCCAGGACAGCCAGGGCTATACAGAGAAACCATGTCTCAGGAAAAAAAAAAAAAGAAAGAAAGAGAGAGAGAGAGAGAGAGAGAGAGAGAGAGAGAAAGAAAGAAAGAAAGAAAGAAAGAAAGAAAGAAAGAAAGAAAGAAAGAAAGAAAGAAAGAAAGAAACCTACCTTTCTACCTTTGTGTGGGCCTGGTTACCAGAGGCGTTCCATGGAGACCTCTATCTAGGACTGGTGGGAAAGCCCCAGCAAGAGAAGTGAGTGCAGGCAGGGAGACAAAGCCTCTGCCACCCCTTCCAGGTCCTTCGGTAAAGCCTCTCTGAACTGAGTCAGGTCAGGCTGGGTCATGAGGAATGCAGAGGAACTCTTAGGGAGAGAAGATCTCTTCCCAAGTGTTACAGCTCTTGGAACTAAAGGATCAGACAAGGCAATGGTTCTCCCATACCTTTAATTCAGTGCATGACCGTATATACAGTTCTGGCAGTGATTTAGAGTTTGACAGCTTGGACTGAGAGTTTGGGGGAAACCTTATTTGCATATGGGAGGGCTTGGTGCTATTCCTAAGTGGCTGATAGTCATGCCTCTCCTGTGGTTGTTGTGGGGGCGGTAACTCCAACAGGACCAGGGTCTAGGAGACATGAGAGAACTCCTTCCATCCCATGTAAGTGAATTATTACTACTGGGTCCCGGGGTTCAAGTTTCTAGCCTCAACTGGAAACCAGGCTGTCTACACATGGCCTATTGCCCCACACCTTTGTAAATACTGTGGGCCACTGATTCATATACTCAGATATTGACAATTGTTGGCCCTGGGAGCACTTGGAGAAAAATGTACTCACTTTTACAAAAAGTGAAAAAGACCTGTTGGAAAATTCCAAAGGTTGGTAATATCATATTCTGGATCTGTCTTCCTTTACCAGTCCAGAGCTACATGGTCACCAGCAGAACTTTTTACGTGAATGTTCTTCAGAAAAGGATGAAGCTAAAATATATGTGAATCCTGTGATAAAGTTGCACTGATAGAGTTATAACATAACTATGAATATGAAGTTATTTTCTGACCATAATGTGTGTTGCTGGTGCTATATTAAATTAACTGTTTATGGTATTGAAAAAGCACAGATTGTGAGAAGATAAATATAATTTGGTTTCTAAAATGTCAGTTTCTATAGAAAGTTTTAATCTAAGCAACAGCAAATGATCAAGGAATATACTATGAACAATTTTCAACTTCTTTAAATCTAGTTTTTTTCTATTTTCTGAATTTTTCACAGCCTTCATGTGGAACCTGAGGTTGCTTTGACCTTGATGGATAATCAAGAGTAGATTAGAGAACCTAATAATTCTAGTGCTGTACAAGAATATTTGACAGGATTTGGGATAAATGAACAGGAAAGCTGGAGTTTCATAATGAGATATTACCCAGAAAAACATCCTTACTGTTTCTACCAAAAGCAGAATTTTTCTATTAAATGAAAACTTCCAAGGCCCATGCATCTTGTACATGGGGATACTTTGATATCTAAGCATCAAAATATATAATATGTCTAATAGATCATTGAAAGGAAAACTAGAATCTACGATAATTAGTTTGAGACTTTTAAAGCATATAATCTGGTGTCATGTTGCTGATGTTACAAAACAATGAAGGAGACAGGACCTGCCAGGAACATAACACAGACCTATCTTTATTTGCTTGTGGTTGAACTTGTAATTGATTCAGAGTCATCTCGCGGAGACTGTGAGCAACTGTATATACAGCACTGTACACATTGTAACTTTTTTAGTCATGCCCATTTTGAACATATTGCCTGGCAGCAATTCTAAAGAGACATTGAGGATACAGTTTTCAAAGATTTTAGAATCAGAATGTAAAAGTGAGCAATTGAAATACCAGTTCCACAAGACATGAAGAAAACTGTCTTCTGGGTACTTCATAGGGGTAGCTTCCTGCATAAAATCTATGAAACCAGAAATCTCCCCGTGATGGAGTGAAAAAGTAAGAGTCCCATAGGATAAATGTAACATATTATATTCTCTAAATTTTAGGCCAACACCTTTTGAGCTCATAACTCAAATTTTTCTCAGTAGGAACATTATATATACTTTTTTGTTAGGGATAATATGAAAGCAAGGTCTGTATAAATTGTAACATTTACTAGTGACTCCAGAATATATACCTAAATATCACTTTGCACATCATATAATGAATCCACTATAAGTGATAGCGTCCCAACAAACATTATGCAGACTTTATTCTTGTTTCTCAAGTCTGACAAAAACAGATCACTTCTGTGGTCATTTGTAATAAACATTCCCAACCAGGTCTATTTGAAATGTAGCATCAAAGAAACAATACCACACAATAGAGTCTTTAGTGACTACCTGTTACAGAGATGTATGCAGCCCTCGGTCACTCAGAACATGATCAAAAGGTCAAGAAGTAAGCTGAAAGAAATAAAGTATTTAAAATAGTGGAACAAGAATTGCTTTTAAAAACAGCTTAAGTCATAAACAACAGATTGAAATGATAAAAATGAAACTCTGCTCATCAGTTCTTAATGTCATACCTCACTTCCTGAGAATTTCCAGGAAATTAATGAAAAGTCTCAAGGTTTCAAATTACCTTGTATATAGCTCAACCTCTTTACCATATTTCAAAAAAAATGTTTGTGTTTTAAGAAAAGAATAATCATGTATGCAGTGAAGAAAATGTAAAACTTTGAGGCCATGGTTGAGCTAAATAATACAAGAAAAACATTGAAAATTAATAGCACTAGGTTTATAGGGAATCTGTATCCTGTAGTCTGGTTTAGTGGAATGGTGGGGAGTAACTGCAAATGAAAGTTGAGACATTTTCTGATGATGGATGGAAATGATCAAGGAAGGTATAAAGACATCAGAATTAGGGAGTGATCTTTGCAGATGTCCAAGTGAAGTTCAAAGAATGAAGTACCCAAAGTGGGCAGCCGTATTCAAATGCACAATAAAAATGGTAGAGATAGCACTATTCTAGCTTTAAAGTATATTATAGAGAGGTTATAAGACAGAGTCATTGATAATGGGACCGAATTGAGTGTATACATATAAGCCCATACTTCTACAAGTGTCATTTTTTAACAGACAATAATGAATGTTGCAGAAAATACAGCTTCAAAAAGACAGCAGTAGATGAACTAAAGAGGACCATATACATATGCCTTATCTGCATTTTTGTATTGATTGGCTTTAAATTTTTATACACTTATTTTGATTATATACTTCCCCTCTTATACTAAAGAAAGAAGAGGTTTCTTCTTATACTAAAGAAACAAACATCCTCTTCATGCTGTCTGTCTGTCTCTCTCTCTCTCTCTCTCTCTCACACACACACACACACACACACACACACACACACACACCTTCTCTCCAAAAAAAAAAAACATCAACGAAAATAACAACAAAAACCCTGAAGACAAAAATAATAATCTAACACAAAAATGTAAAAATAAAGCAAGAACTTTGAGCTCATTTTGTGTTGGCCAACTAATCCAGAGAATGGGATATACACTGGAGTGTGGCTGTTATCATTCTATCAGAGAAAACTGATTTTCCCTCTCCTGCCAATAATCAGTTACAAAGAGCTTCTTGCTTAGGGACTGGATTGTGTACCAACACTCCCTTCTCCTTGCTTGGGTTTTGTCAAGGTTGAATTTGTTCATGTCTTAGGCTGTTGTTTTTTGTTTTGTTTTGTTTTGTTTTGTTTTTCTCTTCATTAGATTCTTATCTCTCACTTTGTATAAAACAAAGAGGTAATGTATAAAGAGCCTCAACACAAGTTATAATATCCTGCATGGGAAAGAGGACAAAGCAAAGAATATAGTTGAATTTATAGGTTCAAGAAGAAAATTTTGGAGAATTCCAATAGCAGAGGCATTAATGCAAAGAATTGACAAATAATAGTACATGAAGCTAGAAAGCTTCTGTGAAAATATAGATACCATCAATTGTCAAGAGACAGCCTGTAGAATGGGGAAAAAAAAACCTCTTTACCAGCTATTCATCTAACAGGGTTAGTGCCTAGCATGCAATGAACAACAACATTAAACACACACACACACACACACACACACACACACAAAAGAAATAACAATAGAAATAAAAATAGAATATCAAACTAAAAGATTGCTCAAAAGGTGCCAAAAGACGAAACACAAGTATTCAAAATTCTTAGCCAACAAGAAAATGAAGTAGAACTACTTTCATATTTAATATTTTATATTACTCCAGTCAGAATGCCTAAGACTAAAAAACTGATGACAGATGCTGATGTGGATGTGAAGGAAAAGACACAGTCCCGGCTGGTGGGAGTGGAAACTTGTTCATCCAGCATGTAAATTCATGTGGAGGTTGTTCAAAAGGCAGCAAATAAGTCTACTCTACAACCCAGGTAAACTCCTGGTTTATCTATAAAAAGGATTCCTTGTCCTACTCTAGATATACTTGCTTATCGAGGCTTACTGTCACTCTATTGACAAGAATCAAGATATAGAAACAGCATAAGTGTCCTTGAGTTTATCAATAGATAATTAAAATGTTGCAAAATTATTTAATGGAATATTATTCAAATGCTACGAAAATCAAAGTCATAAAATGTACTGGTGAATGAATAGAGCTATTAAGAATATTTCTTAGTGAAGTAACTTAGATTCAGAAACATAAAAGTGTGTGTGTGTGTGTGTGTGTGTGTGTGTGTGTGTGTGTGTGTTTCTCATTAATGCATTTAACTTTGAGTCTTTATGTGTTTTCATTTGGAATATCCATAGAGGTCAAGAAATCAGTAAAGGAACATCGGGGTGGATCTGACCTCAAGCTGTACTACAGAGCAATTGTGATAAAAACTGCATGGTACTGGTATAAAAAAAGACAGGTAGACCAATGGAATAGAATTGAAGACCCAGAAATGAACCCACACATCTTGGGTCACCTTATCTTCGATAAGGGAGCTAAAACTATTCAGTGGAAAAAAGACAGCATTTTCAATAAATGGTGCTGGCACAACTGGCGGTCAACATGCAGAAAAATGTGAATTGATCCATTCCTTTCTCCTTGTACAAAGCTCAAGTCTAAGTGCATCAAAGACCTCCACATTAAACCAGAGACACTGAAATTCATAGGGGAGAAAGTAGGGAAAACCCTTGAAGATATGGGCACAGGGGTAAAATTCCTAAACAGAACACCAATGGCCTGTGCTGTAAGATCACAAATTGACAAATGGGACCTTATAAAATTGCAAACCTTCTGTAAAGCAAAAGATACTGTCAACAAGACAAAAAGGCCACCAATGGATTGGCAAATAATTTTTACCAATCCTAAATCTGATAGGAGGCTAATAGCCAATATTTACAAAGAGCTCAAAAAACTGAACTCCAGAAATTCAAATAACCCCATTAAAAACTGGGGTATAGAGCTGTAGTGTCTATCCCTGGTTGTCAACTTGACTATATTTGGAATGAGCTACAATCCAGATTTGGAAGGCTCACCAGTGACCCTACCTGGAGGCTTGGATATAGAAGTCTCTGATCTGGATCTTGGTATGGAGGTCTTGATAGCATACCGGCTATGGATTCCAGAAGATTAAGACAGAGTTCTCCGAGCTCAAGATTATCTAGGATTAAAGGTGTGAGATTAAGACAGAGATCCCCAAGCTCAAGATCTCCTAGGATTAAAGGTGTGATGGCACACACCATTAATCTGGGTTACACCTTCTGCTGGAGACTATATAAAGACACTGGAAGAAGGGAGACTAGCACTCGCTCCTTCGCCTGTTCACCGTGTGGGACTGAGTAACTGCTAGATCCTTGGACTTCCATTCACAGCTACTACTGAACCATTGTTGGGAATTGGGCTGCAGACTGTAAGTCATCAATAAATTCCTTTACTCCGTAAGTTCCGTGACTCTAGAGAACCCTAACTAATACAAGAGCTAAACAAAGAATTCTCAACTGAACAATGCCAAAGGGCTGAGAAGCACCTTAAAAATGTTTGAAATCCTTAATCATCAGAGAAATGCAAATCAAAACAACCCTGAGATTCCACTTCACACCAGTCAGAATGGCTAAGATCAAAAATTCAGGTGACAGCAGATACTGGTGAGGATGTGGAGAAAGAGGAACACTCCTTCATTGCTGGTGGGATTGCAGGCTGGTACAACCACTCTGGAAATCACTCTGGCTGTTTCTCAGAAAACTGGACATAGTACTACCGGAAGATCCAGCAATACCTCTACTGGGCACATACCCAGAAGATATTCCAACTGGTAACAAGGACACATGCTCCACTATGTTCATAGCAGCCTTATTTATAATAGCCAGAAGCTGGAAAGAACCCAGATGTCCCTCAACAGACAAATGGATACAGAAAATGTGGTACATTTACACAATGGAGTACTACTCAGCTATTAAAAACAATGAATTTATGAAATCCTTGAGTAAATGGTTGTATCTGGAGGATATCATCCTGAGTGAGGTAACCCAATCACAAAAGAAGTCACTTAATATGCACTCACTGATAAGTGGATATTAGCCCAGAAACCTAGAATACCCAAGATACAATTTCCAAAACACAAGAAAATCATGAAAGACCAATGCATGGATACTTCTTTCCTCCATATAATAGGGATTAAAATATGCATGGAAGGAGGTCCACAGACAAAGTTTGGAGCTAAATGAAATGATGGACCATCCAGAGAGTGCCCCACCCGGGTGGTCCATCACACAATCAGCCACCAAATGCAGACACTACTGCATACACCAGCAGGATATTGCTGTAAGGACCCTGATATAGCTGTCTCCTGGCAGGCTTTGACAGTCCCTGACAAATACAGAAGTGGATGCTCACAACCATTTATAGGGCAGAACACAGGGTCCCCAATGTAGGAGCTAGAGAGAGTACCCAAGAGCTGTAGGGGTCTGCAAACCTATAGATGGAACAACAATATGAACTAATCAGAACCCCCAGAGCTCATGTCTCTAGCTGCATATGTATTAGAAGATGGCCTAGTTGGCCATTATTCGGGAAGAAAGGCCCTTGGTCTAGCAATGTTTATATGCCCCAGTACAGGGGAATGCCAGGTCCAAATATTGGGAGTGGGAGGGTAGGGGAGCAGGGCGGGGGGTAGGATATAGGGGACTTTTGGGATAACACTTGAAATGTAAATGAAGAAATTCTCTAATAAAAAAAGATAGGCGAGATAGAAGGCTGTGGTGCTGAGATGAAAGGGGAACGATGGAGCTGCAATTGTTAAACAGGGTGTGCTATGAGCTTGGAGATTGAGGAGGGAAAAAGAAACCTAGAAAGGAGACATTAACAGTGAAATTCAAGAAATTAAAACTGAGGACAAATCTCTTTATCTTTTTGGTAAATATAACCATTATTGTATCAACACAAATAGCTTTTCTCCTAAAAGTACATTTTTCATAACTAAATCAGTAAAATCTCGTAAATTACTACTTGATTTCTAAACACGTTTAACTTGTGAGCACTAGGGATCTCAAATACTAGTTGACTGGCTTATTTTGAATACTTTTCCAAGAGATGCTAAATTAGGTAAGTAAATATAAGCCCATTGCATTTATTTTATACAGGTGATAAAATGATCAACATAGGATAAACATTATGCCGAAGAGGACATTGACATTGCTTCATTGAATGTAACAAATCCACAAATACACCATTTTAATCTAAAATTTCAGTTTTGCTTCTGGAACAACCATGATAATAGCATAGACATGTCATGTCCAGACAGAGCTAGGCATTATAAACATGTGTTTGTTAAATGATCATGGGAAATTTCTATTTCTGACACCAGTGAAGTAAAGGGTCAACACAATGAAGTTATGGCTCTTAAGCAAAAAGAGACTCATGGTTTTAAGACAGCTAGAGATTACAGCAGGCATATTCACCAGGAACCATTTAAGATTATAAACAAAAGCCAAACAAATTTAATAAATTCTGGAAAGCATGTAAACCACAAAAGGTGATCTCCTATAGAAGGATGGTTTTGGTAGCTCTGATCTCAGGTGATGATTGAGGAAAAACTTTACTTCTAAGCATGTGTTGGGTCCTCTGCTTGTGCCTGTGTAAGATGAATATCTTGGAGCCCCTGGCCCAGAACATTAGTCTCATTCACATAACATTGTAGAATGAACAGTATACTGCATGACGAATTTTATCAGTTTTTCAAAGATTACTACACCAGTTCCAAAGTCTTTTATCATTGTGATATTTTTATTGTTTTGTTTTGAACTTACATTTATATTAAAAATAAACCATATTTATAAGATGGTTAGTAATACAACTAAGTGCTATCCAGGAAACAATACTAGTAGGAGATTTGAACTTAAGCTCTTCCCACTTTGAGTCCTTAAGGCTGATAATGATACCGTAGAAAACACTCAGAAAGCTGATACTGTTAATGGACACACTTCTGCTCACTCAGAGGAGATAGAAAACCGCTTTGAATCCAAAGTTGTTTACTATACACATTTAACCTCAAACAATAAAGGTAGACTGGTTTGAAGAGGGAAGCATCCACATTTGAAAATGATGTCTAATCAAGTGGCAGACAAAGCAGATGAATATTTGTCAGAATAGGATATGTCCAACTTCTGTGAGAAGAGGGAGAAAAAAGAGGCAACATAAGAGAAAGCAACATAAACAAAAAGAAAGGGATAGTTTTACTGGGACAGTTTTACAGAGACAGATTGAAGAGAAAACATGCTAGAAACAGGTGGAGACAGAATGAGCCAGAGAGTGAGGAGCCAGAAGATTAGAACAGATTGCTGGAGTTCAATGAGGTAAAACAGAACCAATGGCAGAGGCTGAGAGAGAAGCCTAATTGAATCAGTCATCTTGGAGAGGAGTTTGAGTCAAAACAGCTGAATTGAACCAGCCAGAAAGATTTCAGAAAGAGCTAGAAAGAGTTTATTCAGCAGTACATATCAGAGGCTGAAAATATTCTAGATGTAGAAAATATCATACAAAGGTTAAAAACTAATAGAACTAGGCCTTTGTTAGCATACTGAGGCAGTAAGCCTCTGAGATAACAATTACACACACACACACACACACACACACACACACACACACACACACACCTATGTGTGCATGTGTATTATTATTTTTGGATATTTTCTTTATTTACATTTCAAATGTTATCCCATTTCCCTGTTTCCCCTCTGGAACCCCCCATCCCTTCCCCCTCCCCCTACTTCTATGAGGGTGCTCCCTCACCCACCCACCCACTTCTGTCTCCCCTCCCTGGCATTTCCCCTACACTGGGGCATCAAGCCTTCACAGGGCCAAAGACCTCGCCTCCCATTGATGCCTGACAAGGCCATCCTCTGATACTTTCACATGAATGAAGTATTTTACTGTAAGTTGATGCATGAAAGGTAATGCAAGCCATTTTTTTATGTCAGGTGCATTAATTGTGTTTGTGATAGAGACATAAATTAATGACACCTACAACATGTACTGTTCAATAATGAGCCAGAACAATCAAAAAAATAACTTATATAAGATTAGGAAGAAATTAAGCTACTGCTGAGTTGAGATAATCCATTTAAGTATTATAGTCCATCAAACTATTAGCAATGAAGTAATATTGCTTAGTGATGATAATAGAGGCATACATGTAAAGGGTCATGTTCTAAAATTCTGAATTGTAAATTTAAAAACTGGAAAAATTTTACATTGTCATTAGACTTACATATTTAATATACTTTAATATTTATATAATAAATATTTATATATTTGAAAAAAATGAAAAAATGCAGACATTGCTTATGTTCCTTTATATATCCACTGATTCATAAATACATAAATTTCATGTTACAGATATGTATTTGTGAGAATTAAGAGGCTGATATTTAAATAGGGTAAAAATAAGAATAATGGCAGAAACCTATGGTAAATATTATCTTTAAAAATTCATCACCAAATCTTAAGAGGAAACGGACCCTATAACACAAACACCCATGTTCTCAACTTGGATGCATGTCTATACTGGGTCATTTCTTAAGCCCAGTATCTGAAAAGGATTTAAATTCATACAAAGCATATTTTCAGTTGTTCTTACAATTTAAAACAAGTATTAGGAAATGAAAGGTATATGCTGCTGCCCAGATATGAGCATAGGACTCTTGGCATGGAGGCTATGCATCTTACTGACTATGAAAGAGTGCTAATTACTTTCAAATCAGATTTAATTAACACTTTTGTTAATTCTCCATGATCATTATCAGCAAGGATTCTTCTAAGGTAGGAGAATTGGTTTAGGAAAGTTTAGGGTCCCATTGCTCTTTGTGCCTAATCTTATTACTCAGGAGCTTCTTTCCTGTCTTTCTTTGACATCAGTCCTGAGTACTCATTTCTGATATTCTCCCATATCTACATTCCTTTGGATTAACTGAATTGTAACCTAATTCCACACATGTAAGTAACATGTACTAACAACTCACACCTTCCATGCATCCAACCCTCCTACCCATGACTACTACCCATACTTCCTATGTATTCAGTATCCATTTGGTTTGTGTTCAACTGAGACTTACCTGTTCTATCATATTATCACATTCAGTATAGTAATTGAGGCTATAAAAAAAAGTATGAGCAGGACAGTTGATGTGCAGAAAAGTACAAATGCAGAGTAATGTTCATTTGAGTGACATAATTATAGCTAAGATTTGAAAACATTAATAACAATATTTTAAAGGTGTATTAAAACAAGGACTAATAGCTGGCATGATGGCTCAGTGGTCAAAAATATGTGTCTCTCTTTCAGAGGTCTTGTGGTTGCTTCCTACCACATGCATTGACCCACAATGGTCAGTAACTAATTCTGGGGCACCAAATGTTCTTTCCAAGATTCCTTAGTCACTGCATAAAAATTGTGCACATAAAAGAACACAACATACACATATAGAACCAAAATTATAAAAGTATCTTAAACAATCACCATTTTTTTATTGTAAGATACACCACAGAGCTAGAAAAACATGATAATGGAACAAAAATTTATATGTAAGCCAATGGAAAAATAATATAGGACCCAGTTGTAAAATCATACATGTATAGTTGAACAAGTCTATAAAAGCATATGCTGGAGAAAGGACAGAAACTTCAAGAGTGATTCTTGGAAAAGTGACTATCTACAAGTAGAAGAATTACTTCCTTGCATTCTATCTATACACAAGGAAAGTCATAGTAGATCAAATGACTGGATGGGACAACCCATACCCTTAAACCATTAGAGAATAAAATTGCCTAAGCATATCAAGGTACAGGCATTAGAAACGAATTTCTGAGTTAGATATTTGTTCAAGACAAACAATGGTAAGTCCTGAAAAATGACATTTTATAACATTAAAATACTTTCTTTTTATTTTTAATTTTTTTTCTTTTATCATTATTAATCATTACATTCATTTACATCTCAAATGATATCCCACTTCCTGGTTGTCCCTCTGCCACTCCACCATCCCACATCTGCCCTCTCCCCTCCTCTTTGCCTGTATGGGAGTGTTCCCCCACCCACACACACACACTCCTGCCACCACCACTCCAGCATCCCCCTACTCTGGGGCATCAAAACTCGCCAGGACCAAGGGCCTCTCCTCCCTTTTCTGTCTGGCAAGGCCATCCTCTGCTATATATGTATCTGGAGCCTAAGATCCCTTTAGGATCTTAGGATCTTACCAACTCCTTGGTTGGTAGTCTATTTTCTGGGAGAAACATAAGGTTCTGGGAGGTCAGGCCAGCCTATGTTGTTCTTCCAATGGGGTTGCAATTCCCCCTCTGCTTGTCAAGTCCTTCTGCCAGTTCTGCTTCCCTGGGTTGCAGGTGTCCTGATACCTAAAATACTTTCATGTGGAAGGCTAGATTCAACATCCATGTAACTGAGGAAAGCAGTGAGGTATGAGTGTGGAGACTGGGGCCAAAAACTGATAATGTTTGGCTATTTTTACTCTCTTGCTATACTGGGACCAAAAGCCAATAGCAGCAGGGGGTTAAGAAAAGAAACTTAGTGAGAGACAGCATTGGGGAGGCAGAGAATAGGCCAGACCAGAAGCGCGCATTCCTTCCCATCAGCACCAGGGCCAGGTCACTTTGCGTAGCAGGGTCTGTGCACAACCCCACGGTCCATAGAGGACCACACAATCTTGGGACCACTGCGGAGTGGAACACAACTTCTGTTCCAATCTAATTGTGGGACCCGAGACAGCATTGGTGAAGCAGAGGTTCAGCCAGACCAGGGGCACGGGTCCCTTTCGGTCGGTACCAGCGCTGGGTCATCTTGGGCGCAGGCTCTGCGCACACCTCCACAGTCCCTAGAGGACTCTCCACGCATTCTTGGGACCACTGACCAGACAGCTCCACCCTACTCAAAGGAGACACTACTGCCAGACACTGTAACACACCCAGGATATTAGGACAACAGTATCCCAGGATAACAGAAAGTGGGTCACACCAGTATTCCAGGGTCTCAGTGGAACTTGACTGCCAAGAACTCAGACACACCCAGAATATCAGGTTGACAGGAGCCCACAATCAAAGGATCACAGTGAAAGCTGGACTTGGAGGAGTCCAGAATCAACTGGGATTAGATGAAGGGCAGGCTACAATCAGATATATTGAGGGCAGCAAGCACTTGAGATAATCAGATGTCAGGAGGCAAGCATAAGAACAGAAGCAACACCGGGGTTACTTGGCATCATCAGAAGCAAATTCTCCCATCATGGCAAGTCCTGGATAAACCATCACACCAGAAAAACAAGACATGGATCAAAAGTCACTTCTCATGAGAATGATGGAGGACTTTAAGAAGGAATTACAGGAAAACACAGGTAAACAACTAGAAGCATTTAAAGAGGAAACACAAAAATCCCTTAGAGAGATACAAGAAAACAATACCAAACAGGAGATGGAATTGAACAAAACCATCCAGGATCTAAAAATGGAACTAGAAACAATAAAGAAAGTCCAAAAGGAGATGACCCTGGAGATAGAAACAATAGGAAAGAAATCAGGAACCATAGATACGAGCATCAGCAACAGAATATAAGACATGGAAGACAAAAATCTCGGGTGCAGAAGATTCCATAGGGGTCATGGACACAACAATCAAAGAAAACGCAAAATGCAAAAAGATTCTAACTCAAAATATCCAGAAAATCTAGGACACAATGAGAAGACCAGACCTAGAGATAATAAGAGTAGATGAGAATGAAGATTCTCAACTTAAAGGGCCAGCAAATATCTTCAACAAAATTATAGAAGAAAAATTTCCATACCTAAAGAAAGAGATACCCATAAACATAGAAGAAAACTTCAGAACTCCAAATAGACTGGCCCAGAAAAGAAATTCCTCCTGACACATAATAATCAGAACAACAAAGGCACTAAATAAAGACAGATTATTAAAAGCAGTAAGGGAAAAAGGTCAAATAATATATAAACGCAGGCCTATTAGAATTACTCCAAACTTCTCACCAGAGACTATAAAAGATCCTGAACAGATGTTATACAGACATTAAGAGATCACAAATGCCTTCCCAGGTTACTATACCCAGAAAAACTCTCAATTACCATAGATGGTATTTGAGAGTAACCAAAGTATTCCATGACAAAATCAAATTCACACAATATCTTTCCAAGAATCCAGCCCTTCAACTGATAATAACAGAAAAACTCCAATACACAGACAGAAACTATGCCTAGAAAAAGCAAGAAAGTAATCCTTCAACAAACCTAAAAGAAGATAGTCACAAGAACAGAATCCCAGCTCTAACAACAAAAATGTCAGGAAGCAACAATTACTTTTCCTTAATATCTCTAAATGTCAATGGAATCGATTCACCAATAAAAAAACATAGACTATCAGACTGGCTACACAACAGAACCCAACATTTTGCTGCTTACAAGAAACACACCTCATGAAAAGACAGACAGAGTGAAAGGCTAGAAAACAATTTTCCAAGCTAATGGTCCAAAGAAAGAAGCTGGAGTAGCCATAATAATATCGAATAAAATAGACTTTCAACATAAATTATCAAAAAATACAAGGAGGGGCACTTCATACTCATCAAAGGTAAAATCTTTCAAGAGGAACTCTCAATACTGAATATCTATGCTCCAAATGCATGGGCAGCCATATTCATTAAAGAAACTTTAGTAAAGCACAAAGCACACATTGCATCTCACACAATAATAGGGGGAGACTTTAACACCCCACTCTCATTAATGGACAGATCCTGGAAACAGAAACTAAACAGAGACTCAGTGAAACTAACAAAAGCTATGAAACAAATGGATTTAACATATATCTACAGAACATATTATCCTAAAACAAAAGGATATACCTTCTTCTCAGCACCTCATGGCACCTTCTCCAAAATTGACCATATAATTGGCCAAAAAAAGCAGGCCTCAACAGATACAAAAATATTAAAATTATCCCATGCATCCTATCAGATCACCATGGACTAAGGCTAATCTTCAATAAAAGCATAAATAACAGAATGCCAACATTCACATGGAAACTGAACAACACTCTACTCAATGATAACTTGGTCAAGAAAGAAATAAGGAAAGAAATTAAAGACTTTCTAGAGTTTAGTGAAAATGAAGCCACAACATACCCAAACTTATGGGACACAATGAAAGCATTCCTAAAAGGTAAATTCATAGCTCTGAGTTCCTCCAAAAAGAAACTGGAGAGAGCATACACTAGCAGCTTGACTACACACGAAAAATCTCTAGAACAAATGGAAGCAAATTCACCCAAGAGGAGTAGATGGCAGGAAATAATCAAACTCAGGGGTGAAATCAACCATATGGAAACAAAAAGAACTATTCAAAGAATCAATCAAAGCAGGAGCTGGTTCTTTGAGAAAGTCAACAGGATAGATAAACCCTTAGCTAGACTAACTAGAGGGCACAGGGACAGCATCCTAATTAACAAAATCAGAAATGAAAAGGAGACATAACAACAGATCCTGAGGAAATCCAAAACACCATCAGATCCTTCTACAAAAGGCTATATTTAAAAAAAAAAAAAGGAAATTCTGGATGAACTGGACAAATTTCTAGGCAGATAACAACTACCAAAGTAAAATCAGGATCAAATTAATGACCTAAACACTCCTATAACTCCTAAAGAAATAGAAGCAGTCATTAATAGTCTCCCAATCAAAAAAAGCCCAGGACCAGACGTGTTTAGTGCAGAGTTCTATCATACCTTCAAAGAAGACCTAATTCCAGTTCTTCTCAAATTATTCATCAAAATAGAAACTGAAGGTACGCTACCCAATTCATTCTATAAAGCCACAATTACTCTAATATCTAAACCACATAAAGACACAACAAAGATAGAGAACTTCAGACCAATTTCCCTTATGAATATCGATGCAAAAATACTCAATAAAGTTCTCGCTAAATGAATCCAAGAACACATCAAAATGATCACCCATCATGACCAAGCAGGCTTCATCCCAGGAATGCAGGGATGGCTTAATATATGGAAATCCATCAACGTAATCCACTATATAAACAAACTCAAAGATAAAAACCACATGATCACCTCATTAGATGCTGAGAAAACATTTGAAAAAATCCAACACCCATTCATGATAAAAGTCTTGGAAAGATCAGGAATTCAAGGCCCATACATAAACATAATAAAAGCAATCTACAGCAAACCAGCAGCCAACATCAAACTATATGGAGAGAAGCTGGAAGCATTATCACTAAAATGTGGGACTAGACAAATTGCCCATTTTCTCCCTACCTATTCAATATAGTACTTGAAGTCCAAGACAGAGCAATTCAACAACAAAAAGAGGTCAAGGGGATAAAACTTGGAAAGGAGTTCATCTGGAATAACAAAAAACCGAGACTAGCGAAAACTCTTCTCAACAATAAAAGAACCTCTGGTGGAATCACCATGCCTGACCTCAAGCTGTATTACAGAGCAATCGTAACAAAAACTGCATGGTACTGGTACAGCAACAGACAGGTAGATCAATGGAATAGGATCGAAGACCCANGAGGATGGCCTAGTTGGCCATCAGTGGGAAGAGAGGCCCCTTGGTTATGCAGACTTTATATGCCCCAATACAGGGGAACGCCGGGGCCAGGGGGTGGGAGCGGGTGGGTAGGGTAGCAGGGCCGGGAGGGGGGAGGATATAGGGGACTTTCTGGATAACACTTGAAATGTAAATGAAGAAAATATCTAATAAAAGTTGGGGAAAAAAAAGGAAAAAAAAAACTTGGAAAGGAATAAGTCAATATATCACTATTTGCAGATGATATGATAGAATATATGTGACCCTAAAAACTCCACCAGAGAACTCCAAAACCTGATAATCAGCTTCAGTGAAGTAGCTGGATATATAATTAACTCAAACAAATCAATGGCCTTTCTCTATACAAAGAAAAATGGGCTGAGAAAGAAATAAGGGAAACAACACTGTGATGGTTTGTATATTTTTGGACCAGGGAATGGCACCATTTGGAAGTGTGGCCTTGTTGGAATAGGTGTGACCTAGTTGGAGTAGCTGTGTCACTGTGGGTGTGGACATAAGACTCTCACCCTAGTTGCCTGGAACTCAGTCTTCCACTAGCAGCCTTTGGATGAAGACATAGAACTCTTAGCTCCTCCTGTACCATGCCTGCCTGAATGCTGCCATGCTCCCACCTTAATGAGAATGGACTGAACCTCTGAACCTGTAAGCCAGCCTCAATTAAATGTTGTTTTTTATAAGCCTTGCCTTGGTCATGGTGTCTGTTCATAGCAATAAAACCCTAACTAAGACAGACGTTGGTACCAGGGACTGGGGTATTGCTGTGATAGACCTGACCATGCTTTTACTTGAAAGAATGTGGATTTGGGGACTTTGGATTTGGAACTCAGCAGAATGCTTTAAATGGGGCTTAATGGGTCATGCTAGTAGGAATATGGAAGACTTTGTTGCTGGGAGTGATTTGAACTGTGTAGATCTGGCCCAAGAGATTTCAAAGGAGAAGAATTTCAGAATGTGGCATAAAGACTGTTTTGTGGTATTTTGATGAAGAATGTGGCTACTTTTTGCCCTAATATGAAAAGTCTACCTGAGGCTAAGGTGAAGAGACTCAGATTAATTGCATTGTCAAAGGAAGTTTCAAAAAAGCCCAGCAGAGACTTTGTTCTATGGTTAAGTCTCATGAAGAGAAGTTTGAACAAGCATAGCAAGCTTAGAAAGGAAAAACAAAAGATATGGTTCGAGTATTAAAGGGGTACCAGGAAGTGAAATGGAACAAAATCCTTTGTTCTAGGAGATAACAGATTAAGGGAGTGGGGCCTTGGGCAAGATCTTACCCCAAGGTAAATTTAGATCCTGGCTTGGTGATACACACCTTTAATCTTATGAGACATGGAAGCTGATCTCTGCATTCAAGGTCAATCTACAGAGCAAGATTCAGACCAGCCAATCTTAGGTAGTGAAGGAGTTGGAGAACAGAAAGCTGGTGATAATGTAGTAGAACAAGGGAGCCATGTTCCAGTTCCTGCAAGCAACAGAACTCTGCAGTTTCAGCTATGTGGCTCTGGCTTTAGAGTGAATAATAGAAGGGACTACTTGGACAATTGATGCTGGTTAGCTGGAGCTAAAGCATTAGCAATGAATAAGAAGAGACCAGCATCACTGAGTTGAAATCTAGTAGTTGTTTTCTGGGAGCACAAAGAATCTGTGCTCCAGAGATAGCCAAGGTTGTACCTCATGCTGCAGCTGGACTTGGTAATGTGTAAGAGTCACCCAGGTGGTACTGGTTTTGAAGGCATGAAGGGGTCTTGCAGAGCAGCTGAGGCCACAGAAGCACTGTGAGAGGCCATGGAAGGCCACTGGTGAAGGTGAAGCCTCAGTTGCAATTGATGGCCTAGGACTGAAGGGGTCATGCAAAGGAGTTGAGGCTTGACACCATGAGGTGTTGAAGCCTAGTTATAGTGGAAGACAGCAGCATTTTGGAGATGCCAGTACCATGAGATGACCACCAAGAACAGCAGCCATAGTGGAGTGGATCAACCTGAGCTTAGAGTGTTACAGAGGGCAGAGCTGGAGAAGTGATACCTGCCCTTAGGAGAAGTCCAAAAGATCAAGTGGAATCCCAGACATTGAAACAAGAAGCTGTAACATTGAAATTGCCTTGGAGACTCAAAGATGGTAAAGATGCCAGAGCCATGGGATACATGCTGAGGATAGCTGCTAACAGGGAGTGGAACTAGCCCAGGTGAAAGCAGTTTGTTGCAGTCAACAAAGATGAAAAAGAAATGGAGATCTGAAGACTGCTTTGACATCAACCATGGAAATGCAGAATTTGGAGTTTGCCCAGCTGGTTTCCTGCCTTGCTTTGGAGATTACAGTTAATTAGTTGAATGAATCTCAGAAGAGACCTTGAACTTTGGACTTGTAACATTGTTGAGACTGTTATAGACTATGAGGACTTTGAAAGTTGGACTAAATATATTTGCATTATGCTATGTTTAAGTACGGCTCTCATAGACTCATGTTTTTGAACAAGTCTATGAGGGCCAGGGAGTGGAATGTGATGGTTTGTATATTCTTGGACCAGGGAGTGGCACCATTTGGAGGTGTGGCCTTGTTGGAATAGGTGTGACCTAGTTGGAGTAGCTGTGTCACTGTGGGTGTGGGCATAAGACTCTCACCCTAGTTGCCTGGAACTCAGTCTTCCACCAGCAGCCTTTGGATGAAGACATAGAACTCTCAGCTCCTCCTGTATCATGCATGCCTGAATGCTGCCATGCTCCCACCTTAATGAGAATGGACTGAGCCTCTGAACCTGTAAGCCAGCCTCAATTAAATGTTGTTTTTTTATAAGCCTTGCCTTGGTCATGGTGTCTGTTCACAGCAGTAAAACCCTAACTAAGACAAACACCTTTCACAATAGTCACAACAATATAAAATACTTTGGTGTGACTTTAAATAAGGAAGTGAAAGATCTGTATGATAAGAACTTCAAGTCTCTGAAGACAGAAATTGAAAAAGATCTCAGAAGATGGAAAGATCTCCCATGCTCATGGATTGGCAGGATAAATGTAATAAAAATGGCTATCCTCCCTAAAGCAATCTACAGATTCAATGCAATCCCCATCAAAATTCCAACTCAATTCTTCAACGATTTAGAAAGGGCAATTTGTAAGTTCATCTGGAATAACAGAAAACCTAGGATAGCAAAAACTATTCTCAACAATAAAAGGACCTCAAGCAGTACTACGGAGCAATTGTAATAAAAACTGTATGGTACTGGTACAGCAACAGACAGGTAGATCAATGGAATAGGATTGAAGACCCAGAAATGAATCCACACACCTATGGTCACCTGATCTTTGACAAGGGAGCTAAAACCATTCAGTGGAAAAAAGACAGCATTTTCAACAAATGGTGCTGGCACAACTGGTGGTTATCATGTAGAAGAATGGGAATTGATCCATTCTTATCTCCTTGTACTAAGGTCAATTCTAAGTGGTTTAAGGAAATCCAAATAAAACCAGAAACACTAAAACTTATAGAGGAGAAAGTGGGGAAAAGCCTCGAAGAAATGGGCACTGGGGAAAAATTCCTGAATAGAACAGCAATGGCTTGTGCTGTAAGATCAAGAATTGACTAATGGGACCTCATAAATTTGCAAAGCTTCTGTAAGGCAAAAGATACTGTCAATAAGACAAAAAGGCCACCAAAAGATTGGGAAAGGATCTTTACCAATCCTAAATCAGATAGGGGAATAATATCCAATATATATAAAGAACTCAAGAAGGTGGACACCAGAAAATTAAATAACCCCATTAAAAAAATGGAGCACAGAGCTAAACAAAGAATTCTCAACTGAGGAATACCGAATAGCTGAGAAGCACCTAAAAAAATGTTCAACATCTTTAATCATCAGGGAAATGCAAATCAAAATAACCATGAGATTCCACCTCACACCAGTCAGAATGCTAAGATCAAAAATTCAGGTGACAGCAGATGCTGGCGCTGGCATGGATGTGGAGAAAGAGAAACACTCCTCCATTGTTGGTGGGATTGCAAACTTGTACAACCACTCTGGAAATCAGTCTGGCGGTTCCTCAGAAAATTGGTCATAGTATCCTGCAATACCTCTCCTTGGCATATATACAGAAGATATTCCAACTGGTAATAAAGACGCATGCTCCACTATGTTCATAGCACCCTTATTTATAATAGCCAGAAGCTGGAAAGAACCCAGATGTCCTTCAACAGAGGAATGGATACAGAAAATGTGGTACATTTACACAATGGAGTACTACACAGCTATTATTAATAATTGATTTTTGAAATTCCTAGGCAAATGGATGGATCTGGAGGGCATCATCCTGAGTGAGGTAACCCAATCACAAAAGAACTCACATAACATGTACTCACTGATAAGTGTATATTAGCCCAGAAACTTAGATTACCCAGGATACAATTTTCAAAACACAAGAAACTCAAGAAGAATGAAAACCAGAGTGTGGACACTTTGCTCCTTCTTAGAATTAGGAACAAAGCACACATTGAAGGAGTTACAGACATCAAGTATGGAGCTGAGACAAAAGGATGGACCAACCAGTGACTACTGCAGCCGGGTATCCATCCCATAATCAGCCACCAAATGCAGACACTATTGAATAGGCCAGCAAGATATTGCTGAAAGTGCCCTTATATAGCTGTCACGTGTGAGGCTATGCCAGTGCCTGGCAAACACAGAAGTGGATGCTCACAGTCAGCTCTTATATGGAACACAGGGTTCCCAATGGAGGAGATAGAAAAAGTACCCAAGGAGCTGAAGTAGTCTCCAACCCTATAGGTGAAAGAGGAATATGAACTAACCAGTACCCCCAGAGCTCATGTCTCTAGCTGCATATATAGCAAAAGATGGCCTAGTTGGCCAGCATTGGGAAGAGAGGACCCTTGGCCATGCAAACTTTATATGCCCCAGTACAAGGGAATGCCAGGGCCAAGATGTGGGAGTGGGTGGGTAGGGGAGCAGGGAAGGGGATGGGAGAGGATATAGGGGACTTTCAGGATAGCATTTGAAATGTAAATCAAGAAAATATCTAATAAAAATTGGAAAAATAAAAAAAAAGAAAAGAAACTTAGTTACTTGGGCTCTGTTTGCTGGAGGCATGTGTGTGTGTGTGTGTGTGTGTGTGTGTGTGTGTGTGTGTGTGTGTGTGTTGTATTTCTGGTCAGGTAAGAGGCCAATGGCTCATTCTCTAAGATCAAGAATTGATAAGTGGGACCTCATGAAATTGGAAAGCCACTGTAAGGCAAAGGACATAGTCAATAGGACAAATAGACAACCTATAGATTATTGGGAAATAAATCTTCACTAATCCCACATTCGATATAGGGCTAATATCCAAATATATAAATAACTCAAGAAATTAAAAAGTGTAAGCATATATACTGGAATTTATAATGTTACTGTACATGCTGAAGGGAAAACACAGAAGTAGACAAAATAAGGAAGACTTCCAAGTTTATTTCTCAAATTGATCTCCATGAGCAGAATAATCACATGAAATGGTAAAAAATAAACATAATAAAATCCAAAGCAAGACAAGGAAGGGGGAAATCTTTATTATTGGACATTTTCTTTATTTACATTTCAAACATTATCCCTTTTTCTCATTTCTCCTCCAAAAATCTCCTATCCCATTCCCCCTCCCCCTGCTCACCAAGCCAACTCCCAATTCTATCCCTTCCATTAGGGACCCTGTGCTCAGTCCAATGGTTTGTTGAGAATATCCACCTCTATATTTGTCAGGCACTGGCAGAGCCTCTAAGGAGACAGCTGTATCAGGCTCCTGTCAGCAAGCTCTTATTGGCATCTGCCATAGTGTCTGGGTTTGGTAACTGTACATGGGATGGAAACCCAGGTGGGGCCCAGGAGTGGTATAGCTGGGTCCTCAGGTAGTCATGTGTCCAATTTTCTGAGGAACCACCAACTGATTTCCAGAGTGGTTGTACCAGCTTGCATTCCCACCAGGAATGGACGAGTGTTCCTTATTCTCCACATCCTCACCAGCATCTGCTGTCACCTGAGTTTGTGATCTTAGCCATTCTGACTGGCGTGAGGTGCAATCTCAGGGTTGTTTTGATTTGCATTTCCCTGATGACTAAGGATGTTGAACATTTCTTTATGTGATTCTCAGCCATTTGGTATTCCTTAGTTGAAAATTCTTTGTTTAGCTCTGTACCCCATTTTTAAAGGGGTTATTTGATTCTCTGGAGTCTAGCTTCTATTTATATATGTATGATGTTATCCCTCTATCAGATATAGGCTTAATAAAGATATTTTTCTACTCTGTTGGTTGCTGTTTTGTCCTATTGACAGTGTCCTTACAGAAGCCTTGCAGTTTTATGAGATCCCATTTGTCAATTCTTTTTTTTTTTTTTTTTTTTTTTTTTTTTTTTTTTTTTTTTTTTTTTTTTTTTTTTTTTTTTTTTTTTTTTTTTTTTTTTTTTTTTTTTTTTTTTTTTTTGGCTTTTTTGAGACAGGGTTTCTCTGTATAGCCTTGACTGTCCTGGAACTCACTCTGTAGACCAGGCTGGCCTCGAACTCAGAAATCTGCCTGCCTCTGCCTCCCAAGTGCTGGGATTAAAGGTGTGCGCCACCACGCCTGGTTCCATTTGTCAATTCTTGATCTTAGAGCATAAGCTATTGGTGTTCTCTTCAGGAAATTTCCCCACTTTCTTTCTTATTAGTTTCAGTGTATCTGATTTTATGTGGAGGTCCTTGATCCACTTGGACTTTAGCTTTGTACAAGGAGATAAGAATGGATGAATTTGCATTCTTCTACATTGATTGCCACTGGAACCAGCACCATTTGTTGAAAATATTATCTTTCTTCCACTGAATGGTTTTAGCTCCTTTGTCAAAGAAAGATCATGTGATTATATGTGTGTGGGTTCATTTTTGAGTCTTCAATTCTGTTTCATTGATCTACCTACCTATCTCTGTATCAATACCATGCAGCTTTTATCACTATTGCTCTGTAATACACCTTGAGATCAGGGATGGTGATTCCCCAGAAGTTATTTTATTGTTGAGAATAGTTATTGCTAATATGGGATTTTTGCCTTTTCAGATGAATTTGCAAATTACTCTTTCTAACTCAATGAGGAATTGAGTTGGAATTTTGATGGAGATTGCATTGACTCTGTGGACTGCTCTTGGCAAGATGACCATTTTTACTATATTCATACTGCCAATCCATGAGCAGGGGAGATCTTTCCATCTTCTGAGGTATTTTTTGATTTCTTTCTTTAGAGACTTTAAGTTCTTGCCATACAGATCTTTCACATGTATAGCTAGAGTCACACCAAGGTATTTTATATTATTTGTGACTATTGTAAAGGCTGTAGTTTCCCTAATTTCTTTCTCAGCCTGTTTATCCTTTTAGTATAGGAAGGTCACTGATTTTTGTTGTTAATTTTATATCCAGCTACTTTGCTGAAGTTGTTTATCAGGTTTAGGAGTTTTTTGTTGGAATTTTGGGGGTCACTTAAATATATTATAATATCATCTGCAAATGGTGATATTTTGACTTCTTCCTTTCCAATTTTGTAGCTCTTTGACCTCCTTTTGTTATCTAATTGCTCTGACTAGGACTTTAAGCACTATATTGAATAGGTAGGAAGAGAGTAGGCAGCCTTGCCTAGTCCCTGATTTTTGTGGGATTGTTTCAAGTTTCTCTCGATTTAATTTGATGTTGGCTACTGGTTTGTTGTATATTGTTTTTATTATGTTTAGGTACGGGCCTTGAATTCCTGATCTTTCCAAGACTTTTATCATAAACATGTGTTGGATTTTTCAAATGCCTTCTCAGCATCTAATGAAATGATCATGTGATTTTTCTCTTTGAGTTTGTTTATATAGTGGATTATGTTGATGGATTTCTGTATATTGAACCATCCCTGCATCCCTGGGATGAAGTCTACTTGATCATGATGGGTTTTGCTATGTTCTTGGATTCAGTTTGCCAGAAAATTTTTGAGTATTTTTGCATTGATACCCAGAAGGGAAACTGGTCTGAAGTTCTCTTTCTTTGTCGGGTTTTTGTGTGGTTTAGGTATCAGAGTAATTGTGGCTTCATAGAATGAATTGAGTAGCGTTCCTTCTGTTTCTTTTTGTGGAATAGTTTGAAGAATATTAGTATTATGTCGTCTTTGAAGGTCTGATAGGACTCTGCACTAAACCCATTTTATCCCTTATCCTGGGCTTTTTTTTTTTTTTTTTTTTTTTTGGTTGGGAGACTATTAATGACTGCTTCTATTTCTTTAGGGGTTATGGGACTGTTTAGATGGTTTACCTGATTCGTATTTAACTTCAGTGCCTGGTATCTGTCTAGAAAATTGTCCATTTCATCCAGATTTTCCAGTGTTGTTGAGTATAGGCTTTATTCATAATAGTCAGAAACTGAAAATAACCTAGATGTCTCTCAATTAAAGAATGGACAAAGAAAATGTGGAACATGTATGCAATGGAGTATTACTCAGCTTTTTAAAACAATGACACCATGAAATTAGCAGGCATATAGATGAACTGGAAAAGATTATCCTATGCAAGGTAACTCTGTCTCAGAATAACACAGTATGTACACACTTACAAGTGGATATTAGTCACAAAGCACAGGATAACTATGCTACAAACCATAAACCACAAAAATTTAAATAACAAGGAGGGCCACTTGAATTTCACCGAGAAGGGGAAATAGATGTGTGGATTGAAGGAGGGGACCGGGTGGGAGATGGAGTGGGAATAGCAACAGGAGAGATGAGGATGTAGAGTACTGGAAGAGACTACTGGGGTTTAGGCCATTTCTTGGACTAGCTAAAAACCTAGGAAAATGGAAACTCCCAGGAATACATGAGGATGACTTTAAGCAATAAGGAGTCCAAAGACTCCTAGAAATAAGGGCTTTAGAGCCTTAACAGGCCATCTCCTGTAACCAGGCAACTCTTCCAATGGATAGACTGGTACTCCAGCCCAGCAACAAAACCTTAGACCCACATTTGTCCTGCCAACAAAATATGCAGAGGTAAAAGATGAAGCTGATTTTGAGGGAAGGGTCAAGTAAAGACTGACCCAACTTGAGACATATGCCACGAGAGAGAGCTCACTTCTGCCAATACTAATGATAATCTGCTAAACATGAGGTCCTACCATAAATGTCATCAAAGAGGCTTCACCTAGCAATTTATGGAAACAGATGCAGAGACTCACAGGCAGACATTAAATGGAACTTGCGGAATTCTCTGTAAGAGGGAAAGGAAGGGTTCAAGGAACTGGAAAGTCAAAGACAGTACAAATATTAACTTAGATCTAACCCCTCCAAAGCTACACAGTTTGATTCTCCATTTCTCTATCCCTTTATTTCTAATAACCAACGGAGTCGAACTCGTGCTGGCCATAAACCATAGATGTGGGCATCATTCACTGGAACATGATCAATCTGCTAGTAGTCACAACCCTAATAATGATTCCCAGTCCCCTAGAATCCAACAATTCTCAATACCCCATTAGGGGAGATTCATAATAGAATGTTGTGTGGCTTGTTTTAGTGTAGGCCTCATAGAGGAATCCATAGGTGTTGTGTATTCAGTCATGGTCGTATCATGTCTAGCAGATACTGTTTTATTTACATCCTCCTCAACTTCTGGGTCTTATAATTTTTCTGCTCCCTCTTCCTTAACAGTCCCTAAGACTTGGGAAAATGTAATATCCCACTTGAGTCTGAGCACCCTAGTGTAATTATTCTAGCTATGTCTATAAGTTGAATATTTCTGCATTAATTGCCATCCACTATACAAAGAAACTTCTTTGATGTGATATGACAGACGCACTGATCTACAGGTAGAGATAACACTTTAGAGTAGTTTCATACTATGCACATTTAGCAGGATAACAGCAGTAATCCCACCTGTGAGCATTCCCAAAATTGGTTCTTGATCAGACTTATGGTACTAGGTATGCATTTCTCCTTTAAAGCATGTATTAGACCCAAGCACTTTGTTACCACTGTAACATTTGTGCCACTATTGAACACATGGACATATCTTGCCACATTAGTCATTCATGTACTTAACAGGTGTAATATATAGGTAAGACTGTTGACAACTTTTCTCCTCAGCTGTCAGATTAGCACCTTCCTGTGTGATGAAAGCTAGTAATTAAGAAAGAAAATTCTTGGTCACTGCCAACTTGATTCTTCCAAAACCTGTAGGTAATATATACTGTTTACAGCAATAAAGTCAAACCATGAAATTCAGGTGTGTAACCAAGAGCAATTTCAATAGCTTTTATTGTTTGAGGGGTCTCCAGAACACTCTTGATCAACTATTTAAGGGAAGGTATCCTACTAGTAGCACTGGTCTGGTTGCCAGCCCATGGCTTCTGGGAGGAGCATAATTCCTCTCTGTAGTGTAACCACAGTACACACACACACACACACACACACACACACATCTACAAAGGAAGGTGTCATGAGAAAAATTTTATTGTAATCTGTGAGGGAGAACACGATAAAGGATGAAAGGGGACACACACACGAAGCTGATAAAATAGGTTTCTAGGTCTTTTCAAATATCTTTAATGTTATCTCTCCCTCTGACGTGCACTCTAATACCTCTCCCCACTGAAACACTTCTTACCTTTATTCTCTCTACCCTTTTCATTTTGTGTTCTACTATCTAGAAGTTTGGAAATTTTATTCCATAGGATTGTGATCAAACATATTTTCAATCAAATAAATGTAAATGAGGCTGTCAGAGGAATCTCAAATGGTGAGGGAAAAGGACTGAAGCCCTGAGGGACAGCAGAAAGAATGGAAACAGGCAACTTTGGCAAGTTGGAGGTTAGGGGCACCCTCCAGAATGCACCTGAGACCTGGAAGGTAAGAGACTATCAGGACTCAAAGGGACCTTAGATGAAATACCCTACAGTAGGAAGAGGGAACTTAAAGAGCGCACTTCCAGCAGGAAGACAGGGCATCAAGTGAAGGAAGGGGCTGCCATCCCACAGTCACAACTCTGACCCATAATTGTTCCTGTCTGAAAGAACTGCAGAGATGTAAATGCAGAGGAACCTGAGGAAAAGGTGGTCCAGGGACAGGCCCAAAGTAGGATCTGGCTCAAGGGGAAGCCCTAAGGCCTGGCACTATTACTGAGGCTATGGAGGATTCACAAAAAGGGACCTATCATAACTGCCTTCTGAAAGACCCAACAAGCAGCTGAAAGAGACACATGCAGTTATTTGCACCCAACCAATAAACAGAAGCTGCTGACCCCTGTGGCAGAATTAGGGAAAGGGCAGAAAAAGCTGAGGGTGACCCTGTAGGAGTACCAGCAGTCTCAATTAAACTGGACCCCCGAGATCTCTCAAACACTGGACTACCAACCAGGCAGCACACACCAGCTGATATGAGGAACCCAACACATATACAGCAGAGGACTGCTGGGTCTGGGTTCAGTCAGAGAAGATATACCTAACCCTTAAGAGACTGGAGATCCCTGGGAGTTTAGAGGTCTGGTTGGATGGAGGATAGGGGGTGGGAACATCATTGTGGAGACAGGGGTCAGGGAGGAGGTATGGGATGTGGAACAGNTGGGAGGCATGGGGGGGGGGGTTAATAAAATCTGGAGTGTAAAAAATAAAAATAAATTAAAAGACAGTAGCAGTGGATTTTTTGTTTTTTCAGTCATAAGCAAGGAAGGCTTTATATGACTTGAGTAGAGATGTCTGTTGTTTACATAACCTTACATACATCAACCATGGTCCAAGGTCCAAAGGAAACTCCATTTCCCTATATTCCAAAAGGCGGGAAGGACAAATGGGTATCTGTGGTGCCTACTAGCATATGAAGACCAATGTTCCTTCAGTATCACAAGTACCTGTTACACATTTCAAAGTTCATGAGCATCTGACCTCCTCTACTACATTACCTCTCCACACCAACTCACAGGCTTCTTTCTCTGCATCTATCCATTCTCCTTGCAACTCTACCACTTCGGAAGTGCCTGCTGTGTGCCTGCTCACTCCCTCACTCTCTCCCTCCTTCTCCCCACCCCCCTCTTTCTCTCCCTCTCCTCCAACTTTCTCTTCTCTCAGAATCTTCCCCTCTCCCAGGCCCTGACCCCTCTCTGACCTACCTACTACTTTCTCTTTCTGCTTTGGACTTCCCTGAACTCTACTACATGTCTCTGGCTGTTTTTTTTTTGTTTGTTTGTTTTGTTTTTTTTAACAATGAAACCTTCCTCTAACTATACTATATAGTGATCATGTCATCAGTTTATACACATCACAGGGTAAATTCTCAGGATTACTACCAATATTATATTCACCTTGGGTTTGTGCTTTTCAGGATAGGAGTAATGGAAGTCCTAGACATCCCAAACACAGTTTTTTTTTTTTTTTAATGTACCCCTTAATGACAGTGGCTGTTGGTATTCAATCCATGTGATGAGAGTTGATGCTGAAGGTGATTATGGCTGAATTATTGGCCTTCTTCTCCAACTCTGGCCCCAAATCCTAGCCCTGATTTTCACATTTCCCAGAGCTGGACCTGTAAGATACAAGGCTTGTGAAGAAGACAAACAGGACCTACCTAGTCTGGAACAGAAATGAAAATTGCTTGAGGAGAAAGGTTATTATGCTCACTCTGGTCTCAAGCTGTGATGAGTGTTTAAAATAATAAAATATATCCTGAAAATGTCACTGACTGTAATTATGATGAAATGCTTTCCTATTAAGCCTGCTATTAAAAGTTAACATCATCAGCCTGACATTTCATTGAGACAGCAATTAGCCCTTGCTGGCCTGGAACTCACAAAGATCTTTCTGCCTCTGACTCATGACTACTGGGACTAATGGCATATGCTAACAATGCCTGGCAATGCTGACTTGCTAACAAGACCCTTTAGAAAATTATAAACTCTTTCATTTGTTCATGGAATTCTCTGTAACACTCACAACAGTATAAGAAAAATCTGTAAGTATATTTGGGAAGTACACTGTCTGTTCAGTTTTATTATGAACTTTTACTTACTCTAAATAAACTGTGGATATATACTATCTAATGAAAGCATAACCTGAATTTCAATGTTCATGTTACAGATTTACCAATTTGCTTATGTCTGTTATCCTTTATCACTTAGCCATCAACTGAAATCAGTAAGAAATTTACTTCTCACCTGCACTCTTTTACTCTGGTATCAGGGTAACATTTGTGCTTAGATATTGGTAGTACACAGAGTTATTGAACTGACTCACAGAATGAATATACTAAACCTCTTGTTTGTAATGTAGATCCCAGTAAGTCATAGGCCACTCTCAAGATATCATGTGTTTCAGTACGTGCAACTTTTCATGAAGCGAGTTCCCAGTACATTTGCTTCCCCTTGTGAACTTTCTTTAAAATGTCTCAATATTCTTGGGACTGGAGAGACGGCTGGCTTGGCAGTTAAGACAGTGGCTCTTGGGATAGGGCCGCCAGCGCAAGCTCCAAACCCAAGGACATTAGGCACACTTCGGGGTTAAAGGTGAGTGGAGCGCACCAGGGGCCTTGAAATCGCAGAGGGTCCAGTGGCCAGCTGCAGCAGCAGCTGGAACAGAGGACCTCAGTCCAACCAGAGGCTGGGACCCCTCCCAGCCAGCTAGGACCTCCCCCGCCTCCGGACCGCCATCATCCCTCTCTGAATTCAGCGGATAGGGCCGCCAGCGCAAGCTCCAAACCCCAGGACATTAGGCACACTTCGGGGTTAAAGGTGAGTGGAGCGCACCAGGGGCCTTGAAATCGCAGAGGGTCCAGTGGCCAGCTGCAGCAGCAGCTGGAACAGAGGACCTCAGTCCAACCAGAGGCTGGGACCCCTCCCAGCCAGCTAGGACCGCCCCCGCCGC